>PVKH010003464.1:0-15289 GCA_004027955.1 Chaetophractus vellerosus
ACTGCATGGATGGCTGATTGCATCTGCATCAATCAGCAAGATTGGATCAAGAATGGATGACGCTGTTATCCATTCAGTTGACTGCTTATAAAAGGGAACTGATTTCAACATTCAGAGAGAATTTCCCAGCTCGTCGTTTGACAGCGAACTTCTCCCAGGAACTCATCGAGGACCCTTCATCAGTCTTTCATCGGAGCCCTTGGCTTGCAGCCTGCCGGCGGAACCTGGACTTGTGTATCCCCACGGTCACGTGAGAGACTCTTATAAAATCTTATATTTTTAACAGAGATCTCGTGTTGATTCTGTTTCCCGAGAGAACCCTGACTAGAACACCTTCCTTCACCCCCAGCTCCTGGCAAGCACCAACTTCATTTTTGTTCCATAGTTCTGACTTTTTCAGAATGTCATATAAATAGGATCATATAGTATGTCTCTGTTTGAGTCTGGCTTTTTTCACTTATATTGTAGTTGAGATTCATCAATGTTGCTGCATATATCAGTAGTTTGCTTATTTTTCTTGCTGAGCAGGATTCCACTGTGTAGATGTACCACAATTTGTTTATTCATTCCCTAGTTGAATGACATTTGGATTGTTTCCAGTTTTTTGGCAATGATGAGGAAAACCACTATGAGCATTTGCATACAGGTTTTTGTATTAACATAAGTTTTCATTAAACTTGGGTAACCTGGAATGGGATTGCTGGGCCATATGATAAGTCTGTGTTTATAATAAACTGGTAAACTGTTTTCCAAAGTGATGGTATCATTTTTCCTTCCCACCCAGTAATGTGTGAGAGTTCTGGTTGCACATTGAACTTATTTTAAAGGATGACTATAATAACTAATATTTCCTGGCCCTTACTATATGCAGGGTACCATGCTGAGCATATTACATGCATTGTCTCTTTTAATCCACACAGCACTTCTGAGATTGGTAGGTATTATCATTATCCCCACTTAACAGATGAAGAAATGAAGATTTAGCATTAAAAAGAAAAGAAAACTTGCCCAAGTTCCTATAGCTAGACCTTCCTGCCATTCATTCACTTGTTCAATAAATTTATCAAACACCTATTCCTATTGATGACAAGCACTAAGCTAGGTACTGGGAATTCAGCAATGACCAAACAAAATAGACAACGTCCCTGCCTCCTCAGAGATAGACATAAAGTATTCATACAAATAAATATATAATTGTGATAGATCCAATGAAAGACAAAGAGTATGATGAGAGCCTGTATTGATAGAGTGGGGAGTTAAAAAAGGCTTAGGGACTGGCACTTCTCTAAGGAAATGATTTTTAAGCTGAAGCAAAGGGTGGGAAGAGGGGCATGACCCACAAAAGAAATAGTATGATAGATGGTATGGTATGTGAAGATATCTCAATAAAACTTGCTTTAAAAATAAATGTGCAAAAATAGCCAGAAATAGCAGCTTTGTACAGCAAGGAAAGCATAGACAGATGGAGAGAAGATGATTTTTTTGTGTCTGGTTTTTGTTTATTATTATTATTGAAATAATGAAAATGCTGTAATAATGATTGAAATGATGAATGCACAACTATGTGATTATACCAATACCATTGATTGCTCACTTTGGATGAATTGTATGCTTTATTAATATGTACCAATGAAATTGATTTGTTTAAAAAAAAAAAAAAGAAAAAAGGAATAGTATATTCAAAGACCATGAAATTAGCCAGGTGATGGAGCTTTAACAGCCAACAGGGGTAATGCAGGATGAGGCTGGAGAATAGGCAGTGCCAGATGATGCAGGGCCTTGTAGGTCATGTTAAGGAATGGGAAGCCTTTTGAAGGCTTGTAAGAAGAGCAGTGATGTGACCGGGTTTACCATGCCCATCATCAACCCCAAGGCTCCCCGTTTTTGTTTTCTTTGCTTCTGCTTCTGTGCTGCCTGCATGAAACCAGGATGACCATGATCTCCAGTACAAATTTATGTTGTCCACTTTCCACCGGTTCTTTTGTACATCCGTTATCAATTCTCCTTTACATTTCCCCTGTGACCCAAAACCTTTCCCTACTCTGAAACTCCCAACTCCATCAGATCATTTCTCCATTTTTTGTAAATGAGCTTCCCTTCTACTTTATTTTTTTAATGTATTTACTTTATTTATTTACTTTATTATTTTTATTTATCCCCCCACCCACCTACCCCGATGGTTCTTTCTATCTACTCATTGTTTGCTCGCCTTCTCGAGGAGGCTTGGGGAACTAAACCCGGGACCTTCCACATGGGAGGCGAGTGCCCAACAACCTGAGCCACATCTGCTCTCTGTGGGCTACGGCATCTGCTGGCTTGTGACATCTGCTCGTTTAGGTGTCTGCTCATTGCTGTGGGTGCATCATCTAGCTTGTTGCAGTGGGGTGGGGCATCTAGCTCATTGCAGCAAGATGGGGTATCAAGCTCATTTCAGTGGGGTGCAGCATCAAGCTTGTCTTCTTTAGGAGGCCCTGGGACCCAAACCTGGGACCTCCCATGTGGTAGGCAGGCATCCAACTGGTTGAGCCACATCTGCTTCCTTCTACTTTGTTTTTTAAAAAAGGTTCAGGGGCCGGCTGGATAGCCCAGTGGATAGGGCGCCGGCATACCACATGGGAGGCCCCGGGTTCGATTCCCGGGGACCTCTCCTAGCGGGCAGACCGCCTTGAGAATGGCAAGCTGCCATGGGCGGGCCAGAGCTGCCGTGGGCAGGGCAAAAAGCTGCCACGGACAGGGCAAAAGCCGCCACGGGCAGGGCAGGTCGCCCGCGAATGGAGCGCAGCCAGCCACCCGCGAACTGAGAGCCGGCCGTGAATGGAAGCAGAAGCCGCCCACAAGCGGGGAGAGCCGCACCTGCGCAGTGACCAGTCTTGGCGCGTCGCCGCAGCGGGGGGGAGGGGAGATATGTAATAAAATTAAAAAAAAAAAAATGTTCACACCATCCCAGTGTCCCTCATCTCTTATCCTCTCAACATCCTCTCATTACAGACAACTTTGTGTATTTGTATACAGACTACTTTCTAAGGCTAGCTTACTTCAAAATACATTTTCGACAAGGGAGCCAAGTCCACTCAATGGAGAAAGAATAGTTTCTTTAACAATGATGCTGGGAAAACTGGATATCCACACACAAAAGAATGAAATTGAACCTCTGCCTCACACCGTATACAAATATTAACTCAAAATGGATCAGTGACCTAAATATAAGAGCTAAAACCATAAAACTCTTAAAAGAAAACATGGGAAAATTTTCAGGACCTTGTATTTGGTGATGGATTCTTAGATATGACACCAAAAGCAAGAGCAACGAAAAGAAAAATAGAAACACTGGCCTTCATTTAAATTAAAAACTTTTATTGCATCAAGGGACATTACCAAGAAAGTAAAAAAGACAGCCTACAGAATAGGAGAAAATAGTTGGAAATCATATATCTAATTAGGGTTTAATATCCAGAATATATAAAGAACTACAACTCAACAACAAAGAGACAACCCAATTTAAAAGTGGTCAAAAAAGAAGTATTCCCCTCATCCCGATATTCCCTCTATTCTGTGAAAAGGTAGTGGACTGTGGCCCTGGGGGCTCCCTGTGGCCACCCCTGGGGCAGAATGGGGGCTCTCCACTGCCCAGCCTCTGCCTCCTGGCTAGGGGCACCCAGGCCCCTCTGTGGGACCTAGGCCCTTGGCAAGCCTTCTCAGTCCCTATGGGGACAGCCCCCCCCCACCCTGAATCCCCTGAGGTAGGCTCTGCCCCTCACCCCAGCTGGTCTGCTTGGAGTCCCTACAGACAGACCCCGGGCACGTCCACCTTTGTTTTATACAAAATTTAAAGGTTTTTACAAAAAAAAAAAAAACAGTATTGCTCCAAAGAAGATACACAAATGGCCAATATGCATATAAAAAGATTATTAGCTATTAAGGGAATGCAAATTAGAAAATCACAATGGGATACCACTTCACACCCACTAGAATGGCTATAATTAAAACATGAAAAATAGCGAGTGTTGTGGAGGATGTGGAGAAATTGGAAACCTCATACATTGCTGGTGGGGATGTAAAATGGTGCAGCTGCTGTGTAAAATCGTTTGGCAATTCTCAACAAGTTAAACATAGAATTAGTATATGATCCTGCAATTCCAGGAGCAACTCAAACAGACTTGTACACCAGTATTCATATCAGCATTATTCACAATATTCAAAAGGTGGAAACCCAAGTATACATTACCAGATGAATGAATAAACAAAATATGGTATATCCGTACGATGGAATACTATTCAGCCATAAAAAGGAATGACGTTCTGATACCGCTACAAAGTGGATGAGCCTTGAAAACATTATGCTAAGTGAAATAAGCTAATATGAAATATATAGAATAAGCAAATTCCTAGAGACAAAGTAGATTAGAGTTTACCAGGGGCTGGGAGAGGGGAAGTGGGGAGTTAGTGCTTAGCATATACAGAGATTCTGTTTTGGGTGATAAGAAAGTTTAGGTAGTGAATGGTGGTGAGGGTAGCACAGCACAGCAAATGTAATACCACTGAATTGTTTACTTAAAATGGCTAAAATGGAATCTTATGTTTTTTATATATTACCACAATTTTAAGAGATTTATTTATATATATGGGTATATATGTGTATATGTAATTTTATCTGAATAAACATTATCATGTATACACCAAGAGTTATTAGTACTCTTTTCTTTTTTCTTCCCAACCCACCCTTTTTTTTGCTTTTTTCCCCATTCACATCCTCCCCTTATCTTCATACCCCATCTTAAGAACTCAATATGTATCCTTCCATATTTTTCTACATGTTCATTTAATCATTCATGGACATGCATGGCCATATATATGTAAACACAGAGGAGGGTTTTCTTTTGCCTATGAAAATAGGCTCATATTATACATGTTGCTTTTGTCACACAACCATTATCTCTTTGGATGGCCTCTAAGTCATGTGACAGGGCTCTTGGTAATTGGAGCAGGCTATTTCATGGTGTAATTGTACTATCATTTATTCAATTATCCCTCCTTTGATGGGAATTCAATAGTTTGCCACAGTGAACAGTGCTACAATAACATTCTTGTAATATGATGTTTTTATTTCTATGGGATTGATTTCCCAGAGCAGGAGGAATTCAGCGTTAATTTTAATAGATGTAGCTGGGTTACAAAAACAAATGACTGAAAAAAATGCATGCATGATCTGATATAATTTTTGTAAAAGAATATATACATATATCTTTACATTTAATATATAATATATAAATATAGTTACATTTTATATATAATTCATTAGAGCCATATATATAGTCCCTCTCTAGCACATGTTTTTCAGCCTTATCAGACCCTGCACCTTCTATTTAAAACAAATATTTTGGTAATGTCCCCCTTGAATATCCTGAAAGATTTCCTGGTAATACCTGCAAATATAATTTTTCTAATATTAAGTTTATAAATAAATAAAATTAGTTTAAAAATTCAAAATACTTCCCTAGTTGTAATACAAGAGAAATATATGAAAAGTAGTTACAATAAAATGATATGCATTTAATTATATACATGAACAGGCACACTTATAGTAGAAAATAATGATATTTTTTCACCCACTAATAATGAATATAACTTTGGATTTAAGAGAGGTAAGCAATACAAAAAGTGTAGGAAGATAAACAAGCAGAGGTACAGATAGGCACTAGGTTAAAAAAAAATGCATTAGGATAAGTAATAACAGACTAGGCTGATTGGTTTGTGATAAGTAAAAAACAGAAATAAGTGTAATAGAAGGAGGAAACATGGAAAGGCAGATTATACACTTTAAAAATGAATAAAACACAGAAATTTATGGATATGAGAAGTTTAGGTATGAAAATGAGGTGGATGTGATAATCTCACAAATGAGCTGGGCTTCAAAAAAAAGAAAATTTCCTGTGGGATGGGGTAAAGGTGGTGACAAAGCATCATAGGAAACATATTTTCTACCTTGAAATTTCACCATGAGGCATAAATTCAGTCTTTTTTTTCCTAAAGATTTATTTTTTATTTATTACATATCCCCCCCTTTCTGCTTGTTCTTGCTGTGTTCATCTTTTGCGTTCTTAAATTCAGTCTTTAATACTTAAAAAAAAAAAACTTGGAGACTGGCTCTTTTAATGATACGAAAGGGATGGATTGGGAAAAGGAGTACTGCAACAGGCTGTAGGGAACTGAGTGGTGCATCTCTGAGTATAATATCAGGGTAAGATGGCAAATAACAGTAACCCCCAAGAAGCAATTTTCATAACTTTTCTCATTGTGCAAAAACAAAACAACTTTAAGCATATAGAATGGAAATATTGAGCAATTTTAAAACAGCCTTTGTTAATGAAATCTAGTGAGATCTCTAAATTTCATGTGCCTCTGTCAATTTAGTGATTCTAACTGTTAAAAGGAATCTCAAATATCCTATTATATATCTGCAACTGGTTTTGTTTTTGAGGTGATGGCACTATAAATTGAGTAGACATTGTGCGGAGTATGTTGTTTTATAAGAACAAGACAGTATCTTTATACCATTTAAGCTTCCCTCTTCATAACAACTTCCTCCTAAATAGCTGGGCTTTTGGTGAAACTTCTTGTAAAATTTTTTGGTCGATAATATCATACATATACTAAATCAAGTATGTTTTAAGCCCAGCTGAACACTTCTTAGTAGTGGGAGGTTGTCCTGCAAGTTTCAGAATGTCTGAATTACCTGGTACTTACCCACTAAATACTAGGACCAGAGCCCCTCTTCCAACATTGTGATAACCAAGAATATTCCCTGCAAATTTCCAAAATGTCCCATAGGGCTTTCTAACACAAGCACACTTAGATCCTGTTGTCACCATGGATGGCAGACACTCCCAGGCCAATTTGTAGTGGAGGAAGACAGTTAAATTCTACACAAAATCTGTTCAAAGTGTTATTTTAGTGTTCCTTTATAGACTTTTTATAGTAGATGGCTTTTCATAATGGCAGGTTCTTTTGCTATCCTTCATTCCTGAACTTTCTGTCTATCCTGGACACTGGAATTTGTTCTTGAATGACGTTCGGATGATTCTGAATGCTCCCCATATCCTGGACATCAATTTTGTTTTGCCTGGTACAGTACTCTGGTTCTCAATGCATGCCCAGCCTTGCTAAGCAGATCATAATCTCAGGCTAGCTTCAACAGCTCCCCTGTTCCCACGGTCATAGCTGAGGCACTCCGTCATGCATCTATGCTAGCTCCCAGATGATTTTAAATGGAAACCCTTCCCACTGGCTGCAGTTAGGTTTGTATTCTGTAATCCCCTCACTTACTCAACAAAGTGATAATGATATAGCCCAAAATTAAGAACACTTTGCTGCAAGTCTTACACATGATAACAAATATTAAAAACATTTGTTTTATAAAACTGACACTAACTAGTACAATCATTATTATAATACAGCTTACCCTAATTCACTGTCTCACAATACTACTGCCATCACCAACCCTGTTTTTCTGTTTCTTTGGTTCCACTTCTTCCTGCTTTCACCCTGTTGCACTCCCTGAACCAGATCTTCAGCCACCTTTCTTGTGGTCTACACCAGTAGTTCTTCATCTTTCTGAGTCTGGACCTGTTGGAGGAGCTAAAGAACTCTGTATGGATCCTTTTCCCCCCCAAAAATGCACATTTGAACAACATTTTGTATACAGTTTTAAGGTGGGGTGGGGTGTCCACTGAATATTTTTTAAATCTTTTTTTTTTCAAATCCACTCCTCTTTCTGCTAAACATGTAAACCCTTCCACACCCAATATTCTAATAAGAGGTACAATCCTCATCCCTCCACTTTTAGAATCACTGATATACAAATGATACTCTCTTTCCACCAGTCGAGGATATTTTGCCCAGCTAAACTTTTTTTAGGTCTATATCTGAAAAAGTTAAAAATTTTTACTTCCCAAATATAAAATTATTTAAGATTCTGATAGCTTCCTCCTTCCCAATCCATCCCACTGAGATTCATTGCTCTATGGGACTACTCTCATTGCCATCTGTAGCCGTTTGATGTAATTATGAATTCCAAAAATCGATATTGAATCATGCTTGTAAACTGATCTGTTCATCTGGGCATGATTAAGTTATGATAAGGGCATTGACTGGGCCAAGTCAGTAGGGCATTGCACCCCACCCCTTGGTGGGTGGAGGAATCGAATATAAAAGGCAAGGCAAAGCAGATTTGAGAAGCAGTTTTTGAGAAGCAGTTTTGATGTTGGAGAGAAGGCCCCAGGAGAAGAGAAGTGAGCCGTTTGCCTGATAGTCTACAGCTGAACTTGTGGAGGAAACAGGAGCTAAGCCCAGAGAGAAACGCAGCCCCGGGAAGAGAGGAACCCAGAAGGCTGAACCCTGGCCAATGTCAGCAACTGTCTTGCTCCAACACGTGGCAATGGACTTTGGTGAGGGAAGAAACTTGTGCTTTGTGGCCTGGTAACTGTAAGCTTCTACCCCAAATAAATATCCTTTATAAAAACCAACCAATTATTGGTATATTGCAAAGGCACCCCTTTGGCTGACTAATACACCATCATTAGTCCTCAAATCTTTTATATCTAAACTTAGATTTCTCAGTCATAACCTTTACAGCTGCCTGTGAATATCTTCATTTTGCTCTTACTCTCTTAGCCCAAGTCAACTTTTCTGAAGTGCAATTGATATATCCCATGAAACCACCTGCCCCACCTCAGGATTCTGTTACTAATTTCATTATTCTTTCAGGCCTCCAGACTAGAAACCCTGAATTTATTCTCAATTTTTCCCTTTCTTTTTCCCTTGCTGCCTTTGTCTAATTTGTTGGGCTTACAGTTTAGCATTTTGTAGGCATAAATAGTAATCTAGTACACTAAGTAATAGTGAATGATTTTAGGGACTAATGACAACACAGTCCATTTACACAGTACTTTATGCACGGCTTAAATGTTTTCATGTATTTTATTTCGTAGTCTTCACCATAATCCTTGAGGTAGGTGGGCAGGAAATTAGGGTGAGCAGCCCAGATCATGCAGCTAAGTACTTGCTAAACTAATCCAGTGCTTTGGCTCTTAGGCCTTTCTACTTCCCCAAGCTTGGTTCTGTTACAGCATTACTTGGAAAAATCCAAGCCATTTGCTTTCCAAAAACTGATGTGACACTTTGACACTTTACAAAATGATAACTTCAAAAGCATATTGGGGAACCGGCTGTGGCTCAATTGGTTGGGCTCCGGTTTACCACATGGGAGGCCCTGGGTTCGGTTCCCGGGGCCTCCTGGTGAAGGCAAGTCACTGTGCGGTGAGCTGACTCAGTGGGATGACCCGGCAGGGGGAGACAAGCAGACACAGAAAAGCACAAAGCAAATGAAAACAGCGAGCACAAGCAGCAAGGGGGGGATATATAAATAAATAAAAATAAATCTTTTTTAAAAAAAGCTTATTTTATGCATGTTATTTTTAAAATTATTACCATTCATATGTATTTTCAAGGCAGTGTACATTTCTTGCATGATCAAGTTTCTAACTAAATTTCAAAATATTCACATGCACATGGTACTGAACAGTGTTCCAAAGTGAACCGAGCAAGTTTAACAACTTGAGCCATCGCTTTGTAGGTGATTAAGCTTTTTTTTCTCTAATATTGATACAATAAATAATAAACCATTTTAATTGGAAAAATTCATACAACACAGGAATATATAGAGGAAAATGTAAAAGTCACTCTGTTCCCCACACCCCATATACACTGTCACAATACAATATACACAATACTCTCCCAAGAAGTAATGCTATTAACAGTTTGGAGTTTTTCCTTCCAAGACTTTCTTTGTGTGATTATATAGCTATATATGTAACAATCACTTTTATGTATTTTTTAAAATCATAAATTATATCTTACTTTATTTATTATTCAGTGATTTTTTTCTTTTCTCTTTACAAGTATGTTCTGGAGATCTTTCCCTGTGAGTATGTTGATCTACTTTCCTTTTAATGGCTATATAGAATTCCATAGTTTGAACATACCATAAGATATTTACTCGATCACTATTTTTTTTCTATTATAAACAATACTAAATCCTGGCTATTATCTATCTTTTAAATATTTATAAAGTTTTTATTGGCCTTTTATTCTTTGTATTGGAAGTTTATATAATTTGATTAATTCTTTTGGGTCATGTGTATGTGTTTTTAATAGGTTGTAGGTACTCTGAATATTCTAGATATTAACCCTTTCTCTGCTATGTATACTACAAATATTTTCTTTTAACCTGCTATTTGTTTTTTAACTTAATAGTGCCTTTTGATGTATGATTTTGTTTTGTTTTAATGTACACAAATCTGTCCGTCCTTTTATATGTGACATCTGTGTTTCATGCTTTGTTTAGGAAAGTTCTCCCCAGTCTATGAACTATAAAAATATTTTTTAAAATTTTCTTCAAATACATTTATAATTTTTATGTTTAGCCTTTGATATATCTGGAATTTATGTTTTTGGTGTGTGACAGGGTATCTATCTTTACTTTTTTCCAAATGAAAGGCTAATGATTTCTGTGGTTTTCTTAGTCCCTGTCCTCACAAATATGACGTGTTTGCCATTGACTAAGTGTAGTGGATATGGTTCTGGACCCTATGTTTTGTTCAATTGATCTATTTGTTTCTTCAGCAGTTTTTTTTTTTTTTTAAAGATTTAAAAAAAAATTTCTCCACCCCCCCCATTGTTTTGCGTTCACTGTCTGCTCTCTGTGTATTCTTCTGTGACTGCTTGTCTTCTCTTTAGGCGACACCAGGAACCGAATCTGGGACCTTCCAGAGTGGGAGAGAGGCTGCTCAATCTCTTGCACGCCTCAGCTCCCTGGTCTGCTGCAACTCTTACTGTCTCTCCTCTGTGTCTCTTTTTGTTGTGTCACCGTGCTGCACCAGCTCTCCTACACGAGCCAGCTCACCCGGCGAGCCAGCTTGCCTTTTACCAGGAGGCCCCGGGAGTCGAATCCTGGACCTCTTATATGGTAGACAGGAACCCAATCGCTTGAGCCACATCCGTTTCCCAACACTGTTTTAATTACAAAAGTTTATAGAATTTTTTGGTATATTGTAGAGTAAGGCCCATCCCCCAGTGTTCTTTCATTCAAAAATTTCTTGACCATTCTTGCACATTTCCTTTAATTCACATAAGCTTTAAAATGAACTTATTGATTCCATTAAAAACATGTTTTATTGGAATTGTATTGAATTCATAGCTTAGGAGGAAATTGACATGTTTACAATATTGAATCTTCTCTTCCAGGACCATGCTCTCCATTTATTTAGCCTTTTATGTCTTTCAGTAAAGTTTTAAAGCTTTCTTCATAGGAGTCTTGCATATTTCTTATTAGGCCTAAACCTAGTCAGTTTTATCATGCTTTTAATATTCTAAATGACCCATTTTTTCTATTACATTTTCTAATTGACATTTGTTGGCTTATAGGAAAGCCATTTATCTCCATGTTGATCTTCTATCCAGCCACCTTACCTAAATTATTTTACCCTATGACATTTAAATTGATTTTCTTAGTTTTTCTTGGTAAATTATTATAGTGTGTGAAGATAGTGATATTTCTTTCTCTTCCTTTCCAGTGTTGATAGCTCTTTTGGGAGTTTATATGTGTGCTCTTATATTGGCCAGAGTCCGAATAGGTAGAGTGTTAAACCACGGCAGAGAGAGTGAGCATGGTACTAACAGTCTAAATAGAAGAAAACATACAAAACCAATACCAATCAAGCCACAGATGAAACCATAGACTTAACACATGAAAGAAGGAAGGTGGCAGCATCTTGACTAGCAAATGCTCCCTGTCCTTCTTCTTGCACTATTATGATTTAAAACCTTCCAAATCCTCCTAAGACTTATGCCAGGCAACTCCATCATGTTACCTAGCAACATGGGAATTTTCTCAGCCTGCAGGGCAAAAGTGTTTCCGCCCGGATTCTAGATCAACGGTTTATACCATCTTTAGACTGACCACTCATAGTCCCTGAGGTCCATCACAGACAAATGGTGACAGATGCCACATAAGCATACACTAGTATGCTTGGGGCTGAGGTTCTTGTTTCTATATATAATGAAGATTCCTGCCTAATGAAGCAGCTGACCAAGGCATCAGAACAAGACTTTTAAGTCCTTGTACCTGATAACCTTTCTCTGTGTTGTTTCTAGTTCTAGTCTTATGGGGTTTCCACCTATAATCTTGTTGAGAAGTAATTAACTCTTGGGGTTAAAATTGGGTTTGTATGGTAAAAGCCACTACAGACTTGGCGTCACCAAGAACTGCTTTTCCTTCATTCAAGTCTTCAACAAATATCAAAAAATATAAATGTACTGTTCATAAAAGAGGCTAATAGAGCTCAGCCTATATAAAGGAAAAGCTAGATACTGAAATAGGAACTTGGGTTTCTATAGATATTGTATCTACTTTAAAGACAGAAGACAGAGTAGAGTGCTTAATAAGGATGGGACTCAATATTTTAAAGGTTAGATGAAGGCCTTGTCTACATTTGTTTACCAAGGTGTGCCCGTGAACAAATGTGGAAACTTACTCTAGTTAAGAATTTCTTTTCAGAACAATGATAACCCACTTTGAAAATTAATCGATAATAATGAAAATATCAAATTAGTACTGTTGACTTATTAAAATGACATTTGTGAAGTTTTCATTAACATTGAAAATCTTGTAATATAAGTGAAATATTAGTATTTAAAATTATTTGAAAGCATGATTCTCAATCATTATATAACAAATGTATAGAAAGAGGACTGGGAAGAATTATTCCAAAATGTCAGTAGTAGTATCTCTCAGTGATGGCATTATTTGTGATTATTATATTCCACAGTGGGCATGTTTTACTTTTTTTTTAAGATTTATTTTTATTTATTTATATATACCCCCCTTGCTGCTTGTGCTCGCTGTGTTCATTTTTTTACTTTGCGTTTTTCCGTGTCTGCTTATCTCCCCCTGCTGTGTCAGGTCACAGCGCAGCGGCTTGCCTTCGCCAGCAGGCCCCAGGAACCGAACCCGGGGCCTCCCATGTGGTAAACCAGAGCCCAACCAATTGAGCCACAGCTGGTTCCCATGTTTTACTTTTTAATATATTACTTTTATGATCAAAAAACTAAAAATTAAAAAAAATTCAGACTTTAGTTAAGCAAACAAAATAAACCTTTTATGGGAGTACTTATGAGACATGAAGACACTGGAAATTATTGATTTGCTTTAGGAAGGCAGCTGACTTTATTCAGAGGGGTTTGCTGGTTTAACCTAACTCATTTCAAAGGTAATTTCGTTAATGGAATTTAATGTTCTTGAATATTTTTTAAAACATGAGTTTAGAACTGCTTACTTTTCGGTAAGTATGACTATCTTCAGGCAGGCCGATTTTTGCATTTATAGTAAAAGAAATGTGTCCATGGAAGTGCTTTGAAAAATACAAAGCAAGACACAAAAGGAAGCACTATATAATCAGTTCTTTGTGTAAATTATGGTTTTTATTGATAGGGATCATTACTGTGTACAAGAGCAAAGACTTCCCTGTGGTGTGCAGCTGTGGGCACTGTTTGTAGAAACCATGTGCTTGGGGTGTGACTGTGCCTCTTTGACTCACAGTTTGCTTTTGCAAATAGTCTAGGGTGAAACCGAGGAAGCTGTAGTCTGGAGGCTGGCAAAGGCCCGGCCTAGGGCAGCTTCACTTCCACAGATGCTTATTGAAAAGCTTAACAGCAAGGAGCTGTGCAGCAGGGATACTAAGATAAAGAGTAATAATATCCCCTTGTCTGTGCCCAGCACATAGTGTACCCTGGATTTGTGAGATCATCTCACCAAATGCTCACAACCTCCCTGTGACATAGGTGCAGAAGCCCCGTTTTACAAGGGCGGTTAAGTCGTTTTCTCCATGTTGCACAGTTTATGAGTAGCAGAGCCAGGCCTGGAACTCAGGTTCTTTGATCTGATCCAAACCCAGTGCTGGATGCCATGGCTGCCTCCCAGACAGACAGTCCCTACCCAGCAGGACATGCAGTCTAGTGGGGAAGCAGATAAGGAGATACCAGAGCAAGTCTGTATTGAACAGGTGTTCTTGTTGAGAGCAAACAATGTATAAGAGAAATAAAGAGGAGGGTGATTAACTTTTCCCTGGCCACACTCTCAGTCCTAGGAGTGGGTTGCCTCCTTATTTGTGCCATAGCTCTTCAAATGCCACATGGCTTTTGTTGGTGCTGTCCTAAAAGGAAAGATGTTCCACGGAACTCCTCATTTCATCACTCCCTAGGTCTTCACGTTCTTTCCCTCTGGTTGATGCTGCTGTGAATGTCCTTCTCCAGTTCTGTGTCACTGTATCTGTTTTCCTGAGACTCAGGGTGGATCTTGGACTTTCTATCGCCGTAACTGTATCTGTCTCTCCTGATGGATCATTTCCCTGTGCTGCATCTGTCTCTCCATCTCTCTTCCCATTGCTTCTTTTCTCCTTTTGTTCTCTTTCTTGCCTTCTTTCTGTGTGAACTATTCCTAATGCAGAAATGAAGTGTGGTTTTAGACAAAATAACTTATTTTCAGAATAGAGTTTAATTTCCTGTTATAATTGTTAAAATAGATAAATGGGTAGAGGCCTCCAAGTTCTGTCTTTAAATCCTGGGGCTCATGTGTGAATAGCAATAGTTTTTCCTGTGGATTCAATTTTCTGGATAAGACAATATTCTTAGGTAGTAGCCCACATGTCACATATTTTAACAATGTTCACTTGAGAAATATGAAAAGTATTTTACAAGTAAGTATGGCATTTTCAATTTAAGACTGGAGAAACCAGAAGCAAACATGGGAATAGTCTGTATCCTGCCTTTCTAGTGCTATCCTGAGAGGGGTTAGAGTAATGGAGGAAAGGGGATCAAAAAGCAGGATTAGATACTTCAGTGGCAGAAGAAATGCATCCATGGCTCTCCAAACCTGGATACTTCATAAATTCTTAGTTCAAGGGGTGAGACTCTTGATTTGGTAAATGAGTCTTATCTTTATCTATCTAGTAACCTAAACTTCACTCGTGAAACCCAAAAAGCATAATTAAAAACTCCTTAAATCCCACCTCTACAGTTAAGTAGTAAAATTGCCCTGAAATGGGGCCGGCTGTATAGCCCAGTTGGTAGGGCGCCAGTTTACCACATGGGAGGCCCCGGTTCGTCCCCGGGCCTCCTCAAACAGGCGGACTGCCTCGAGAAGGCAAGCCAACACGGGCGGGGCACGCCGCTGTGG
>PVKH010003465.1:0-24918 GCA_004027955.1 Chaetophractus vellerosus
AAAAAAAAAAGAAAAGAAAAGTTTAGGTGAGTAATTATAGTAGTTGAGTCCCAGCTCTGCCTGTTTTTTCCCCCTTTATTATAGACACTGTGGGTTTATAGAATAATCACGCATAAAATACAGGATTCCCATTTACCACCCTACCACCAACACTTGCATTGGTGTGAGAACATTTGTTACAACTGATGATAGCACATTTTTATGTGTACTATTAATTAAAATCCATGGTTTAACTTAGGGTTCACTGTATAATGTAGTTCCATGGATTTTTTAAAAAATGTATTCTGTTACCATATATACAATCTGACATTTCCCCTTTTAATCATATTCAGATATATATTTCAATGCTGTTAATTGTGTTCACAATGTTGTGCTACCATTACCATTACCCATTATCAAAACATTTCCATCATTCTAAATAGGAGCTTTGTACATTTTAAGCCTTAACCTCCCATTCCCTATCCCCTCCCGTCCCCTGGTAGCTCACATTCTAGATTCTGACTCTAATTGTTTCAATCAGTAAGATGATACAATATTTTTCTTTTTGTGTCTGGCTTATTTCACTCAACATGATGTCATCAAGGTTTCATCCATGTTGTCACATGTATCAGGAATTCATTCCTTTTTATGGCTGAGTATTATTCCATCATATGTATATACCACATTTTATTTATTCATTCATCAGTTGATGGACACTAGGTTGCTTACATGTTTTGGCAATTATGAATAACCCTGCTATGAACTGAAAGCAGGGACTCAGATAGGTATCTGCACACTGCCCTGCCACAAATTTTTTTCATTCACTGATTTCTATATTCAACAAAGGCATATTGAGCGCAATGGATAATGAGAAATCAAGGTAAAATAAAAATATTTCACAGAATTTACAATGTGGTTGGGGAATAGACCAGTAAAGAACAAAGTGGAAAATGTTATAAATATGCATTTTGGAAGAAGAAAGAAAGGAGTGAACATGGCTATCAGTTGAATTTCTTTCATCCTTTTCACCCATCCCTTGGAAATATATGCATTCTGCCACTTCACATAGTTATTCTGAGGGTGCAGTGAGATAATACATATCTTTTTACTGTAAATATAATAAGTCACATTTACCTTTACTCCATTTAGGCTGAAATGAACACGATCTGTCATCTCAAAACTAAGCCCAGACCATGTCTCTTTAGTGTCAAATTTTTCACTCTGATCATTACATAATAGCATCATCAAGGATTCACAAAGCAAATATAAGTCTTTATATGAAGTCAGTATGGTTTTAAAGCATCCCTCCTAGACACAAATGTGGAAATTCTCCTTGGACTAGAGACATCCTCAGGGAAAGCTTTCTGATAACCACAAGCATCCAAGAACCTAATCTTGGTTAATCACTAACAGGTTAGCATCTCTGAAAAGAACACAGCCTAAGTGTAGAAGAATGTGTGGTCTGTTTCTCATAGAATTTTAAACCTAGGACAAAACATAGGGATTTAGAAGGTAATTTTTTTAAAAATCTGAATTAATAACACATTATCAGTTTGGTAAGAAAATATGAACTGTATTATCAAGCTTCCAGATATACAACATAACTTAGAAATGCAATGTATTTACTACTGACTCTGTAGAGGAATACTATATAATTTTAGAGAACCATCATTTTTTTGCAGTATATTTAACAGTCTATCAAAAACATCTTAAAGCAACATGAAAATATTACATTAATTTTTTTGTACTGAATTAGATCAAGAGAGAAATCCTAGCCTCCTGAAAATAATTTTACAGCATGATGTATCTTATTCATTTATTTATATTACAGGCATTTAAAAATTCTAAATAAGGAGAGCAGATGTAGTTCAGTGGTTGAACACGCACTTCACATGTATGAGGTGCCAGGTTCAATACCCAACACCTCCTTAAAAAATAATAATAGAAATTTAAAAAATAAAAATTCTAAATAATCTTCTCTGTGTTCTTAGTTCTAGAACTTTTGCCTGAAGAAATGACTGACCTAGGAAGTTCTACCCAGTTGAAGAAACCATGCTCATGCCTTTCCATTATCTTTCTTATAAATCAATAATTAGGTGGCCAAGTAACTCTTAAAGTTCTGGAGACCGAATACCACCCAAAGTTTGGAGCATGTCAACAAGAAAATTGACCCTAAGTTAATGAAGATTGGTAGGAATCATTCTTCAGAGGAAATTTAAGAACTTTTTATTTTGGACAGGTCACTTGGTCCTACCTGGGATGATGCTACTCATCTAGAAATTGAAAGAGGGTTAATTAGGTAAGCTTTGTCATATAAAATATCAAAGTATTTCTAGACAGGTTAGGAGACCTCAGACTAGCACTTTGTGAAATATTTACATTAAATTGAAGAAAAACCTAAGTAACAGGAGATCAGGTAATGGTTTCATCACACAGAGATGGTAGAGACCCTAAACTAAATATTCATGGAATACATTGGTCCAGAATTGAATCGAATACATGCAGCATCATTTTTAAAGGAAGCCTGGATCTCTTGGATTTAGCAGTTCATTCCAGGCAATACTTTAAAACTGATTTCAGTTCATGTTAGTAATAATATTTGCACATGGATTATAACAGAATAAGACAGAAACCTGCCAATGTTAAACCACTATACAGATGTAAGGTGTTATTATTCCATTAATAAATAATAATAATGCCTACCAACATTAATTGATTTAGCCTTTATGTAAGTTGAAATATAGAACCACTGGGATCACTAAGCAAAAACGTTTCGGGAATAAAATAGTAGATGAAGAGTTTCAATATGGTAGCACTGTACAAAATACATAGGAGAGAAAAGGAGACCTAAGTCAAAAGGCCAGATTGGGGGTTCTTACAGTGGTCTAGGTAAAAAAAAAAAAGTGAAAATGAAAAGAAGAAAAAAAACATAGTTAAGATGCTCAAGATAAAATTTCAGAGTTTGGCAACTGGTTGGATGGAAACAAGAATGACAGGGGTTAAAAAGTACTTCAGAGCTTAGTGAGTGGAATGCTAGACATTCTGCTTACACAATAGAAGTTAGTAGGAATAGATGGTTGAGCAGTGAAGAAGCTGAAGAGTACAACTTCAGTTTACACATATAAATTTGAGAATCTTATGAGACAACCACATGGACATACACTCAAGGGAAATGGGATCTAGAATTCAAGAGAGAGCTTAAGTAACAGAAAAGGACTTACTGCAAATAAAGCACTACAGCAGTACTTTAGTACTAGTACTACACAAAATAACTACTAATGTCATATCAGTAGATTATAAAAACGTTTAAAAATTGCATAAGACCAAAGATAAAACCTTGAGTAAAAATGATGTTTTAAGTGACAGAAGAAAGATGTGGAAACAAATTTTTATTCATTCATTCCTCCATGGCCTATTATGTGTTAAGCCCCATGCTAAGGACTGAAAACACAAGAACAAGAAAGAGAGGCATAATATTTGCAATAGTTTAATAGTATTCTTAATCAAGAAATTTAGGTTTAATAAAACACGATTTGTTTTCCTTTGTGATGTTCACAATTACTCATTAAAAAATCTCTTGAGAACCAAATTCTTGAAAGAAAGTTGCCAGATGCTGAAAATTTTGTTAGTCTTGGTTACAGAAGTTACCATAAATATAATAATCATTTTCCCTGAAAAAACACAGTGAAGTACATGAGATATGGAAATTCCACCAGTACAGTATTTAGCACAGACAAGAAGTTTTAAAAAGAAAAAGGAAGTATAAAAAGCAAATGTTTTGTTCCCTATTATATCATAATCAGGTGGCTGTGTAGGCACAGAACAATCATAGTTGACTGCAAAAGTCCTTTGATCAAGCACACAGCCACTTAGTAAACAGTGGAAGTGGACCCATCTGCAGGGGTGAAATGATTGAGTTGGAAAGTAGTAGAACTGCCTCCCTCTATTATACTGGGTACTACCAGGATTCTAGATGGTTTAGTCTTAATTTTCCTCTTAAACCTTAAATTACCACGTGGACAAATCCTTTCATTATCTGATATCAGACTAGAAAATTTTATTTCTAACCACGTAATAACGTGATTTTAAAATCTGGTATTTACTTTGCTTATTTTAAACAAAGGAATACCTTTTGCAAAACAGAATGGTCCTTTTCTTATTTTTAAGTGAAAAGCAAATAAAATTTTTTACTTAAAAAAATGAAGATTTGAATATGATTATCAGGGGTGGACCCTGCTTTAATTCTCTGCTTAGAATTTTTTATCATAAAAGCAAAATAAAATATGATTTACTTCTTAAAGCAATGCATACATCAAATAACAACATTACGTGGACTGCAGCCAGGTGAAAACATTCCATCTGGACTGACATGTTACCAGTAACCACTATTAAGGGTAAAGAAATAAAAGTAACACTGTATACAAACAATTCTTCGCTTGGCCTATTGTCAAACTTTCCTATTGGCAAGGGATTGGATCTACTTGCCTTAACTCTCAGACCATGCCAGTATATTAAAGGAGCATTTCTTTATTTTAAAAATTTGTCCTTAGCACTGTAATATTTCATTATCAATCATGCTAAAAAGGAAAATAAAAGACTATACCTTCACAACTAGGAATTCTATTTTATCATATTTTCATGGACATTTGCAAATTATGGACTTTGTTAAAAGAGGGAAAGAAAATACAACTTTTCAACCAATGTCCGCTTTCACTTCTCTCACTGAAAGTCAAGGAAGAGGATCACAGAAATTCTAGTCAATGTCCAAGAAGTATGGCTATGATAGTAGATTTGGTGCCCAAGCAGGGTGACTGTTAAGTTGGGCCTTAAAGGATGAATGTTTCTTAGGAGAAGAAATTTGGAAGAGCATATGAGACTGAAGGGGCAGCCTGAGAAGGGACACCAAGGATGAAAGTTCAAGTCATGATGTGGCGATGGCCAGGACTAAGGGGTAGAGAGAACAGTGATTCCTAGATTGACTTGAGCATCACAAGGGGAGTATTCTTACAAAATCAAGATTATCAGGCTCTTGCCTGGAAATAGAAACTCCAGGAGTGGAGCCTGAGTATCTATATTTTAAAGCCTCTTTAAGGGAACACAGGGCATATATTTTATTCATCCCTAGATTAAACTTCAGGTGGCACATGTGTCACTAAGGATAACTATACACTTACAGTTGATGCTTTGTTAACAGCACAGAAATTCTCACAGAAAATATAGCATAACGTGGTTTTGTTATCATCACCGTTGATTTTTAGTGACCAAGATATGGCCAGAAAAGTCACAGGAAGGGCTAGGTACTCACAGTTAAACTTCTTAAACAATGAAGGGGTTAAGCTATGTTCAGCCACCACATTTTTTTAAAGGCCTAAGTCTTTCATCCAACAAATAGTGATGGAGTTTGACTAGGATGAACTGCAGGGCCGAACTGCCAATCTAGCATTCCAGAATGACATTGATGCATCATAATAGGCTTGGCCTTTAGAAGACACTAAAATAATAAGAGTCTCTAGTTTTACCAATTTCTTAATACATCTGATCATTACCAAAACCATTTGCATACAGCTATGCTGACAATGTGACTATTGCTAGCCAATGACGTCTTTTTAATGTCTAACAAGATTTCTTTTTTTAAAATGTCTCTCTTACTCTGCTCAACTTAATAAAATGTTCTAGCTAAACAGTTAAAATGGAGTGTGACTTAAACTCCTTCATTTGGATTTCATTTGGCCTGCATGGATTCATTCCCCAGAATCCAGAGTTGAGATTTTTTAAAAGGGCTAAGCCTTAGAGTTTCCACACGAAACTATGAATAAATTCAGTTAATTACCTCTGCAAAATAGAGATGTCTCAGCAGTCACCAGTGAGAGAAGAGAGGGCGGATATAGCAGAGGTCTGTCTGGTTCGTGTCTGAAAGCAGTCCATAGCATATGTTTGGATGTGCACATGTAGACCCATGCCACAGTAGCATGTATCAGGTTCTCCTTTCAAAAGTTCAGAGAAGGATAGAATCTCATAACAGTTACCAAGTCATGGTCCAGTCTCCAAGATTCAATCTGAGGACCTGAAATCTGTGGCTATGTCGGTGGCAGACTCTGTACTCTTACTTTCTTTTAACTTCCTCTCCATACCACATTTCTCCTTTTTCCTATCCTACTCTACTGCACATACAAGCAGTAAATGTAAAAGGTATAAACCACTTACAATTGGAATAATGTAAAAGTTTGAAAAGGACATTTCTTATTCAAGTCCTTAAGAAAATAATCTTCTTTATTTAAAAAAAAAGGATATGTGTGTGTGTGTGTGTGTGTGTGTGCACGTGTATCTGCCCGGAAACTAAATTTCAAATTCTGTAATGAAAATGATAGGACACAGAATGAAAATAAGAAATAGTTCGTAAGATGTCAGGGGATAATGCATGTCAGGAGGTCAAGCTGGGTTGCTTGATGAGAGCCTTTTGGTCACTGCCAGTTCTGATTTAGGAGGGCACTATTGATGGCCACCCCAAAGAGAGCTGAAGGAAGTGGAAACTATTAAATCACTTGTTTACCTCAAGTGAGCACCAGTGGTACTCAGGCAATGATTTTATTGATCTGCAATACTGTTCAATTAAGTGTGTTTATTTTGATCCTGCAATTAACATGCATCTACAGAAGGAATACTCACAGTGAAACAAAGTCTAAAATTATCCCTTTCACTCTTCTCATCTCTTCCCTGGCTACCAGTGTCATTTTGAATTAATGGATTATACAGTAAATGAACAGATATTATAGTATTTCAGACTAGTGTTGAGTGTGGTGTCTAAACTCTTGGGACTTTTAAGAATCTATATCCTTAGAACAGTCAGTGAACAGAAGAACATGGCAGGAGTCAGCAATTACACTTAAGGGACAGGTTCCTTAAGGTAAAGGTCCAGTTATATGGCTGCTGACAAAAACACAAGATGAATTTTGCTGCCAAAATTGCAAGATTCACATTGCTAAATCGATATTCTACAGAAGGAAAAAAATGGAAGTGCAGCATATTTGGTTAAGCCAGAGAAGGAGGCCAAAGCATAAAACCAAGGGTGTCAACAAGATTAGAATTTGTTATGGCTAGTTGCCCTTACCCAATGACCATTTCAGCACCATCCAAATGCCCTCCTCCTCTCCTAGCAGCTCTTAACACACGAAACCTTCATTCTTTGCTGCTGCTTCTTCATTTTTTTCATATAATAAGCTATATTTTTAAAGAAGTTTTAGATTACAGAAAAGTTACATTGAAAGTGTAGGGGATTCCCATATTACCCACCCTCCCATTTTCCCCTATTAATAACATCTTACATTAGTGTGGTTCATTTGTTACAATTGATGAGCATTCCTACTAACCAAGGTCTATAGTTTACATTATGGTTTATACTTTGCACCAAACCCTTTTATAGGTTTTGAAAATGGTATAATGGCTGGTACCCATCATTGCAATTTCATGCAGAACAATCCAATACCCAAAAAATGCCCCATGTTCTACCTATTCTTCCCTCCTCCTCCCTTCAGAACCTCTGGTAAGAACAATCTTTCTATCAGTGTTACAAGTTCTTCCATTACCACAAAATCTGCTTATTCTTCTTGTACATCCTCATTTCTTCCCCTAGAGACAAATGTGCTGGGCCTATTTATGAGGAGGCAGTGAGATTTAAAAATCACCTTCAATTGCCCACTGGGCCAAACCAATCAGCAACTTTTCTATAGAACTAAAGGGTATGCTATTTCTGAGATTCTATCAATAAGGTCAGCAAGCAATTGGATGAAGGCTGAGAAATATGACTAAAATGCTGGCTAGAAGTTTTTGGAAACTGTTCTCTTCTTGTCTTCATTAGAGCTAAGGCTGAGAGCATGATGATTTCCCAAACAGGAGAAAGAAAAGAAAGGTTTTATCACTCTTTTCCCAAAAAATATGTACATTCTGAAACAACTGTTTAGAGAATGAGTGATGTAAGGAATGGGAAACTCTGGCAATCAAACTTTATGATAATTTTAAATTATCTCCATTTCATTCATACCATAAAAACCTTTCAGATTGCTTAGAATGTCAAAAATGGTTCTTCCAGGACACCTCTCATTGTTTTTACCTCCTAATATAATCTGCCTTGGTTTCTACCAAAACAATACATTTATCTCTTCTGTATCTTGGTCCACACAAATATCGATTTGATATTCCTGCCATTTATCTCTTCTGTATCTTGGCCCACACAAATATCGATTTGATATTCCATCTTAGTTCATGAGACTTTGTACTTGGGTATAATGATGGCAATTTAGAGGAAACACTATAGAATCACTGAGCTTCATCTTGTTCTTGACCACTGGAACATGGTCTTTACAACTCATGCCTGAGTGGATATGGAAAAGGAGAAATTTCAAGGTGGGATTGCATTGCTTACTCCCCCCACCCACCCAATAAAGCTGATGTTTTTAAGTTGAAAATTTTTACACAATTTAAGAGTGTTGTATTCAAACACATAGATTCCATTCATGGGAACACAGCTACCTCTCCTTTGCTTCCCTACATGGCTAAGCTTCTCTAGAGAGTTATTTATGTTCCACTTTTGCAGCACTCCATCATCTGTTCTTAAACTCTTGGATTATAGTTTCCTCCCCCTCTTCTTTTCAGAAAATTCTGTCTCCAGATATTTTCATTCCTTTGTGCAGCATCTACTGTACTTCATCTCCTCTTAGAAGGTTTTCCTTAGTTGGTTTCCCTGATCCTCTACTCTTGTAATTTTCTTTCTAACCTTTCAGATCATTTGCCTTGTTGGCATCTCCTCTTTCTCATCACCTCTATAAGTAGTAATTCCATGCACGCGCAGTTTTACTGTACATTCCTCTCCTGGAAATCTCATCCACCCTCATCTTTCCACCTATCAATTCAATGGCTATATGACTTTCAAATCCATATTAGTGGGAAGTGGATGTGGCTCAAGCGATTGGGCTCCTGTCTACCATTTAGGAGGTCCAAGGTTCAATTCCCGGGGCCTCCTGGTGTAAAGCAAGCTGGCCCATGTGATGAGCTGTCCCATGCGGCGACCTGGCCCAAGTGGAGAGTTGGCCCATGCAGAGTGCTGGCCCATGCAGGAGTGCTGGCCTGCACAGAGTGCTGGCCCAAGAGGAGAGCTGGAGCAATAAGATGACGTAACAAAAGAGGCACAGAGGATAGACAATAAGGGACACAGGAGATCAGGGAGCTGAGGTGGCACAAGAGATTGAGCGCCTCTCTCCCACTCCGGAAGGTCCCCAGATGAATTTCTGGTATTGACTAAAGAGAAGACAAGCAGACACAGAAGAACACACAACAAACAGACACAGAGAGCAGACAGTGAGCACAAAAACAATGGAGGGGGACGGGAATAAATAAATAAATCTTTTTAAAAAGTCCCTGTTAGCAGTCTCTAATCACTGCTGTTTTATTTCTTCCCTAGAGTCCCTATAAGAACCCCCCCACACACTCTTTTAAAAACTGTACTCAATACTCTATTTTCCTCAAGTAATTTTCCCTCTTTTGTTGTCTATTTCTGACAGAACTGTTCTCTCAGTCACCATGTGTTTCAAGGCCAGTGTAGTCACTTTTAACTCTTCTATTTTCTTTACCTTTGCCATCCCCATAATTGGTTATCAAGTTTTGCAAATTCTATTTCACAACTATATTTTAAATACTCCTCTTCCTCTTCTCTATTCAATTTTCATTTCAAGATTTTTTGCCCTAGAATATTAAGGGTTTTATCTCTTTGACATTAATCTCTTCCCCAACCAATCCATCTTGTAGCTCTTCTCCCTCCCTCCCTCCCTCTCTCCCTCCCTCTCTTCCTTCCTCTAACATTAATGAGCTTGTCCTATGTGCTACACATAGTGCTAGGCACTCAAACAAATCAAATACATAGACAAACCAATCAAACAGAATCTCTTCCATCTGCATCTAGGTGAAGTGTACATAACACTCGACCAAAATTAAGAGAGACTTAGGAAACCAATACAAAATAAAGTCCATACTCCTTAGCTTGCATTCAGCAATTCCCTTCCATCAATATTACCAACTTAAAAAGATATAATTTCAACTTGTTCTTGAGTTCTAACATATTTTTTGTTGTAACTCATGTAGTTTTCAACCGATTTGCCTCACCACTTGCCTTGGAAATTCAATGACCCAAAATACTGAGAGCAATTTTACATGGCAAGTTACAAATCTAATTTTCCAAGAGGGAATGGAAAGGAAATCATTCTTAATAATTTTAGGACCTGAATCTTGAATCCATTCTCAAGGGCCAGGACCTATAAATAAAAGAAACACTTTACATTCTTATCACCTGTAAATAACAGTAAACTCAAAACACTACATATTTACCTGTTCATTGTTCTTTTCCTGAGCATATCATTTAAACATGATGAGCAAGAGTGCATATAAGAAAGTACAGTTACTCATGTTCCCATCATCCCCTACATTCTTCCCTCTCTACTTACCCCCATCTTGGAATATATTAATCCTACAAATCTTCTAAGGCCCAGTACAAAAGCATCTCCATGAAGGCTTCCCTGGTAGCTCTTATTGACAGAATTCTTGTCCTCCAGCCTGCCCCACTAAATTTCCGTGGTACTTCACCTTTACCACTCTGATGGTACCTATCAATTTATATTTACATAAGTATTTGCACATATATCTCAGTGCCACAACTAGACTAAAAAAGCTTAGAGTTAAGGTCTTTGGAAGCAAATATCGTATCTCATTCATTTTTATCACCCAAATCTCCTAATTTTTATACATAGTAGGAGCTCAATAATGCTTGTGGTTGAGGGATAAATTAATAAATGTATGAATATGTTAAAAGCATTTCAACATGCTACAATTGTATTTCCTTATACATGGGCTTTTAGACACACTTAAGAAGTGGGCATATAGAAAGAGTTTTGTGTTTTGACTCCTAGGCAATATTCTAAAGAAATCATGAGACTGTTAGATGATTATTTCCTAGAAGAAAGTTTTCCATAGTTTTAGAGTATTTTCTTTAGAATTTCCAAAGAACCAAGATGAAAAGAAAAAGACAAAAATTAATTCTTAAGGATAATAGCTTCTAAACTTTTGAAATTTAGGATGGAGTTAAAAAGCATCAATAGCAAGAGAACTACAATAAAATCTAACAGAAGAGCTTGTTTCAGAAGAACACACCAACCACCATAATCCTCTCATCTATGACAGAGTGAAATGGCTTTGCAAGTCATGTACCTTAGTCACTGGTGGGCCAAAGCTTTAGACAGAGGAAGAACAACATCCTAAATCATTGTTTCTACATGAACTGCTTTACATGGTTCTATAAGATTTGGTTATAAGAAAAAAGAAAAAAAAGTAGAGACAAATCTTGTTCCATTGTCCACCTTGGTTTTATACAAGAAATACAGATAGTGAATATTTGAAATTAAGCCAAACCCTGAGTATCAGTAGCTTTGATTTAGCAACTTAAAGGTCAGAAAGTACGTTTCTATACTCATAAAGATCTTCTAGGTTGCCACTACCAGTTCCATTGCACTTACACAACCCTTACTTGTAAATGATAATCAAACCTTCTGAATCAGCCACCAAATCTTCACTCGCTCCCTGCCCTGTGTGAGTTATGTGTGTAACTAGGTGAATATTTGTCACTCCACTGACCAGGTTAGATTAGCAGAAGTGTTTTCAGAACCGAAAGCAGAAATACAATTCTCAAGATCCTGTTGGACAACTAGGGAGCAGGGCAAGGCTGGATGTCCTAAGAGAAGGTCTCTAGGAGGTAGCTTTTCCCTACCTGTCTACAACATGAAAAAACTCAAATATTCTGGTCACTGCACACTACAAATAAGCTTGAGGACCACTTTTGCAGCTTTCCCCTCCTGCTGATTCATAACATGATCTATATATGTAGCTAAATTCTGGACAACTAAAATATTATATCTCTTCACTTAGGAAGATGCACCATATTGTCCCCTTCCAGGGGCTTCTGTGTCCTGACATTAAAATATTACTATTAAAAACAGATATTATGAGCCTCAATTTCATATATATAAATATAAATTTAATATCACAGGGCATGGAAGAAATCAAATAATAGAAACCATTTCGACTGGCTAACACCCACCAGTAACAAGTTATGATGAGTTTCATACAACAAATAAGTGGCAGAGTTGAGACTTGATCAGGTTTGTCTGATTCCAAAGCCCTTAATCACTAAACTATGCTGCCTAATAAGCAGCTGAGCAAAGTATATAAAATCTTGCAAAATGCTAAATATCATTATAGTATTAGTCTGTACATGGCAATTGTCTATTTAGTCATTACTAAAATAATCCATTAGAATGAACTGTATTATGGTCATTTTTATTACAAGATAATGAAAATGGAAATGCACAAGCTTTTTAAATGCCCTATCATATTTTCATAGTCAGGATTTTTTAAAGTATCTGCATCTCAGTTATAACCAAGAAAAGATAAAACTACATAAATAGCTGAGAGAGAATGGATTGACTTGCAATGGTCAGGGAGATGTAGATCCACATATATTGATTTGCTACTTCTAGTGTAAAGCATTGTGGTTCCAGACAGGGAAAACATTGTTAGTGTTAGTTCCATCAATAAGTTCGTTTTTGGGATTCGGTAAACATGTGTTTAAATTAAAAGAATTATAATTAAAACTGCTGTAATTTTTTTGTAAGTAATCAGCCTCAGGTTTAAAAAAAAAGGCTAGGTTAAATGCTCATGTTCTTAGTGTCCTAATATTCATATGTGACGTCTAGTGTCAATTGTTCCTTTCATCTGTGATGACATAATACTGCGTCTGGATCCCTGAAAACAGGTTCAGGACTACCCCTACAATTCATCAAGGTACTTTTGCCTTCCCTTTTTGAAACACTTGAAGTACAACTTGGTATCTGAAATGATCTATCTGCATTTTTGGCGAGATAAGCAACCATCCATTCATCACAAGGTGCTTGAAAATCGATTCTATATGGTAGACATAGAAGTTACATATCCAGAGATCTGACAAACCTTTGTCTAAAACACTGGGAACTAACTGGGTGACTAAGCCGGTGAGGCAACTTACGCAGGCCCTTCTCTAACCCCAGTCTTCCAGTGAAGCCAGAGGCAGAAACAGATTCTTTGTCTTTGTTTTCCACACTGTATTTCTCCTTTTGATCTGCTTACTTAATATAGCTTTCCTATTTATTTGTCTAAGAGGATATGGCCCAGATTTTTTATATCAGTTTAATATCTCACCCTAATAAATGTTTTCTTTAGAAGACATTCCTGTCCATACACCGAAATGCAAACCACAAAGGAAAAGTTTGTGAACAACAAAGTAAAATCGATTGGAAATACAGCAACCAATTTTATTAATAAAATTCAATTTACTAATTTAAAGAAAACAAGTTCAAAATGAAAGTTTATCACATGTATGTTTTTGCAGACTTGATTTAACAATGTATCCATTCATTTAACTGAAGTCAGTCTAACCAGACTTTTATATCAGACACACATGCCACTTCCCTTGATATAAATGTGTTGTTAGGTTAAAGTCATTTTTTAAAATTATATTTTAAGCCCTGAAGGATAAACATTTATCCACTAAGACAGAAGGATAAAGATTTTAATGGTATCTTGCTTTAGTATTCAAAATAAATAAGGCAAAGATGAGTTTCCATCTTCTTAAAACTAAATTACAGAGATTAAAATATATAAACACAAAATGAATGTGTTCCATTTGCATATTATATTTCGCTCTTAAAGTTGATATTGAAGATTAAGGGTCAGCATTTAATCCTCACTATCCTAATCCCTAAAATTACAAAGACAGGCATAAGTGCATGTCTGTTGCACTAAATTACCTTGAAAGAAAGCAAATTCCGGATGAAAAGGGAAGCATATTTATATTATGGTGATTTAAAATCTGTCGCCTAAACACATCTTCTCCCCTCGATCCATTGACCTAGATTGCACACTAAAAGCTTGTTTGTCTGCAAATGGGCAGCTAACACTTTGAGACAATCCAGAGATTCTTCACTTATGCAGAATCACGCCAACAATTTTTCTGACTACAATAAACACTGTCTTGTTCATATTCCACAGAAACAAGGATTGTGTTATAAAACAGAAGACTTTCTTTACAACTTTAAAACCATTTCCTGTATAGTTAATTGTGAAAATTCAGAACTCTGGATATAAGAAATTAGAGCTGCAAACATATCCATTAAAAACACAGCTCATTAAAATGCTACTTAATCTAACAAAACTTTGTTAATTTCATTGAATTCTAATGCTTTTCCATGAAGATAGAAAAATATGGGCTTTCCCATGGATGGCAAATGCTTTATAAACAAGGTTTTATTTCCTGGATATTCTTGTAACCCTTTCTGAAATCTGAAGTACAGTGCAATGAATTTTCAAAGTAAAACAAATCCAACTCACAAATTCACCTCGTGGCTCAGAAGCCCCAACATTTCTTATCTCCTTTTGGAAAACTTCCATTAATGTCAGCGTGATTGTGTACAACCAAAACAGCAGAGTAGAATAGTATAAATAGTATGCACTTGTAAAGGATCAATTGCTTCCTAGGTTCTGCTGATTTTGTCAGATATGCATTTATTTGTAGAAGATAACTTTCTGAAATCATATACATCAATCAGATCATAACACTGGAATAAACTTGGTTCCTCTATAAATCAGTTCTGTCACCAATCCTATCAATAGATTATCATGTTCCTTTCTTTAAACAATTCTGTGTATCTCTAAAGAATGGGATCCTTGCTGTTAAAACCTATGCTATTTGTGTGTATATGTAACAATTTGTATAAATTCAGGAATTATTCTTTTTATATATTATGAAAGACAAGACTAAAATATTTCTCTTTTCTAGAATATGTGTCAAAGACTACAAAGTATGAGGTTAAATTGATAGGATGCTGACCTTACAATTGTAAACACATATTGAAGGATATTTTGAACTGCACTGAAATATTTTTTATTAGTAATCTTCATTTTATGTAGATGCAGAAACTACAATGAAAAGGTCCAATCATCCTAAAAGGAAGAAGGCACTGCAAATGATCCCGTGACACTCAACAATTCAGGGCCAAACCCCTGCTGCTTAGCCATGGTAGTTACAAAAGCAGACTAATGAAAGCTGCAAAAATTATAATTAATTTTCCTTCCAAAGAAATCATTCTGCTCTAATCAACTGCCTATCAAACGTCAGTGCCAATTATGCTAAAGAAAAAAATTATTAGGCCAGGTTTACAGAGTAAAATTTTCCATATACTGTATCAGAATAAAGAATGCCTGCGTGGGAATTACTTCTAATGAACAACAAATTACAATTACTAAACTAAATGAACCGTCTGCCTTTTTTGTTTGTTTTCATGGCCTCACTGGTGCAGAATGCATTGTCAGCTTAATTCCCATTCAAAATGGCAGACTGCCTCATCATCCAGCTCTCACGTCCATAACATTTTAACAGAAAATCTGTAACAGATGTTTTCAATTTCAAGAAGAGGACAAGTATGTTTTATAAATATGTTCTAAACATTAAAGGCTGGCGTTTATAATAATAAGGTACATGCCTTTTTCAAACTGGAGCACTGGGATGACTAAGTATGCCTAAACCCTAAATTAGCACATAAAGTATTCATAGACCAATACCAATAAAAACAAGTCCTGATGTACTTTATTAAACATTTCATTCAAGTAAATGTGTGTTGTCTCTATCCTCTAATAGGTGGTCATTTGTTTCAAAGGGGCATGCATGAGGACATCCAATAATGACATCTATTATCAAACCTTTACTGAAAGGTTTAAAGTGGTTAGCTGGATACATCATCTGGCATTGGCATAAAACATTAAAAATGGAAAATCAGTCTCTTATTAGCATGTGTCTCATATTATCTGGGCTTTCCCTGCTGAGGTTTGAGGAGCATGATACTGTAAAACACTTGGAAGATTGACTTTTATCATGGCCCTTTATGAAAAAGAAAGCGGCATGCTCTTAAAAAGATAGTACAGCATATGAATAATATTTTAATGTGATGCAAAAGGAAGATCTGAAATAAACAAGCATGTGTTCTTTACATTGCTATTTATGGCACTCACATGTAGCACTGACTCAAAACTGCAGGGAGGACATGTTTTAAAATAATTCTTTAACATCCGTTATGAATTTTTTTTCCCTCCTTTAATGAAAGGTATTATCCCGACAGCCCCTGGGGCTCTCAGCTTCCACTGAAGCCTTGTGCATGCAAGCACGGCGCAGGCAGGGGTAGGATGAGCTTCTCTTGACCACCAGTATGTCTCGACCCAGACCTGAGATCAGCTCTGAGGGAGGTAGGGGAACTGCTCAGTTTTCAGATCCACCCTGTCCTCTGTTTCTTTGCTGAGATGACCGAAAAGGGAAACAGTTACTGCCAAAAGTGAAGATAGTTTATTCTCAAAGAGCAAAACGGACCTCTATCTTTTTCTGCTTTTCCTAGTATCGTTTCACTTTCATTTTAATTTGTAGTTTTATACCAAGCCAATTTTGTTTCCCCTGACAATCCCTGGAAATCTAGATTCCTTTCTGCAGTTAAAAAACCAAAGACAGTTGTATTAGCTTATTTCATGAGCAAGAACATAGTGAAGGATATATGATTCCAGTCCTTTCCATAGGCTGAATGATTCTCTGTCTAAATTCTTCCTTCTTTGAGTGTATGTGAAACTACCATCTGCCCTGGGAAGCTAAATGTGCTGCTTTAGAAAAGCAGCTTGCATGCCAGGGTCCACTCAATGTAATGGTGTCCGCTTTGAAGATTATTTTAATCTTCCCCTACCCTTGTTCTGAAAGGAAAGAATGAAGAAAACGACAGCTCCATTATTAAAAATGCAGCCTAGAAATAAACAAGTATAGAATTCTTCGAAGGTATACTATTGAGGGAAAACCATATGTTTTTAAAATCTCTTCCCTGTTTTTGTAATTGTATTTTATGATGTGAAGTCAATGCCTTAAAATATTGTATTTTCCATATTTATCTATGTTTTGCTTTACATTTTAATCAAAGGAAATAAACTAAAGCATTTTCATTGTGTTTCATGTCTTTGGCTTTACTTTTTAGTTATGACCAATTTAGAAGCCAGTTCTAGCTTCTGCCTTGCAAGAACTCCAAGGGAATGTTTAATTTTAGGTAAAAATTGCTTTAACTAAATAAAAATAAACATGATATTGACCTGGCAGCTGTTTCATTAATTTATAAACTCCATTTTAAACTTATAAAAAACTATGAATTTTAATAATTTAACAACTTATACTCCCTTAACACATACATACTTTAATATCTCATGAAACAGCTTCTTTTCTAAAAAGTAAAATAGTTTTGGGAAAAGTTACTTTCTCTGAATATGCCCATATTAACCTATTAATCCTGGTGACAGATACTTCGAGAGAGAAATGCATAACAAAATATTCCCTTATAAAAAAAAGTAGTAGTTGAGAATTTATTACCATATATTTTATACTTTACAAAACTCTGACCATGTGCGGTATCTACGACTATCATGTAAAGTAAAACTTAGTTCTCATATTCCACTTGAAGGATGCCAGCTAAAATTAGTAATTCCAGTGTGGTCAGCAATCATTCTTTTGATTCAGAAATATATATTGACACCAATTTTGTTAGATGTTGATACAGCATTATTCTACTTTACTGATACTGATCATGTCAAAAATGGGCTTATTTATTTTTGAAACTCTACATTTGTTTACTTGTAGTTGACACTTTTTGCTCACATCTTCAGATTAGTAACTGATTGGGAAAGAAGTAGAGCAGCTGCCATGTTAGCTCAAACATGTGGTCTCCCTGGCCATGTACTGCTTTCACCAATGTCTCCCAAACTAAGATGGTTGAAGTCTAATATTATACCAACTCAACTGTAACTTGGGGAGGGAACAATCAACTCTTTCCTGACTCAGACAATGGGCCTCTCTTTTCTCTCCCCACCTCCAAATCTGAAGACCAACTACCCAAATTCTATAAGCCTCAAACCAAACACTATCCTATTCCAGTCTGACCCAGTTCACCATACTGTCCTCCACCTGTAAAAGGTCATCTCAATTCGTAACTCTCTGTGCTTACTTAGAATACTCTAGGACAGTTGTTCTTAAACATGTAGGGTCTTAGACCCCACTGACAATTATGAAAGTTATGGACAAACTCAGAGGGAAAATGCATCATTTTCTATACACTTGGGAGATTCACCTTCCACACCTTTCTGCAGCTCCTTTATGGATGTCCTGGGCATCCATGGACCACAGACCAATAGCATCAGCCTGCAGAGAAGCTTAGCAGTATAGAACAATGGTTAAGGCACTTACTCCAAGAAGAGAAGTCTGAGCTCACATCCCAGCTACTCAATTGTCTGCATGACCCTGGGTAGGATACTTGACCTCGCCATGTCCCATTTATTAAATGGCAAAATAGCAATTATAACTGCATGTTTGTCACTGGGCTTCTGTGAGGACTGAAGGCAACAATGGATATAAAATATTCTTGGAACATAGAATTTTAGTTATTATGTAGTGAAAAGACATGTAGGTGCTTTATATACACTGTACTAGTTATTTGTGCTTATCTCTCACATCTCCAAGTAAAGGATAATGTGTTAAGTTTTCATACTCCAGAGAATCTTTTAAAAGTGTTCTTAAAAGTATACTATCAAGGCAAAACTCTTTAAAAAACATGTATTTTTGCAACAGCATATTATATTAATATGCAAAATTTTCAGAATCAATCCATTCGATTGGAAGTTTTCTCTTTGGTCATTAACTCTTTGTTCATATAGTCACAAAGCATTCCATTGGCCAACAGTAAAACAGTTCATTCTCTTTAAAAATAATAGAGACGGACTTCTCTGGGGGATGGTTTTAATATTGCCTCTCTACTTGGAAGAAGATTTCTCAAGATCTCCTTTGTCTTTATGATTCCAAGATTAATTTTTTTCCAGAATTTTCTAGTTCAATTATTCCAAAGGTAAATTACTTTTTTATAAAAAGAAAAGAAAATGAAACAAACAAACACAAAGTTCTCATGTGTTACTTTGAAATTTGTTTTCTCCCAGCTACACCAAGGGATCTATATTACTCTCTAACACACAGTACAAAGATGCACATGGCCCAGCTTCAAGTCCCTTTATTATTTCATAGACTTCAGTAAATTCTGCTCCTATTCTTCTTCTTTCGAGATTGATTAATACCAGCTTTTAGTCATCTGCAAACCCATCCATGCAGGCTGCAAGCATTCTTGTTACCCTGCTCTGGAGCTTTTCAATCTGTTATATGTGTTTTAGGGTGAAAGGTTCACGTCTATAATATTTCTGTTTTGTTCATGCTGATGCAATAGAATTTTATAACATACCACAAAGAACTGGAATCTCCTCAACAGCATATGTAAAATTATGTCAGGAGAAAAGGGCAAATCCCCAGACCACTGTAAGAGGCAGTCTAGAGGCCCCATCCTCCAGCCATCTCTCCCATGGGGGCACGTTTCTAATTCATCAGAGAAATATGTCACCTATACTGAACAACAGAAATCATCTTTGTTCTCCAAAACCAAGAAAATTAGATATTTTGTATAAAGCATTAAAGGGAAGGACTGTTAATTAAAGATTTGGCAGAATCACTCTAGGTTATAACACCCACTTGAAAGCTCCCCTTCATTCCATTCCAAACAAAAACAATTATTAGAGCTGGACCATTGTTTCAGCATTGATTCCATCAATTTACTCACTGGATTTATTTAAGTTGTTATGCAGAGCTAAAGCTTCAAAGCACAAGCTATGCACAATATTTCTCCTTATGGAATCTAGATATTGGTTATCATTACAATTGCAATAAATGTGCAGGACATTTGGAATATGGAAAAGAACAGAAAGTGCTCCATACAATTCTTCATAGTTATCTTTTTATTGTTATCCTATTATTTTTTCAATAACAAATGTTCTCTCTTAATCAAACCACTTTAAGAACCACTAACAAAAGCAATTTCAGAAAAGGAGGTTGATATAGCAATGCTTTAGCACGAAACTACCCCTGACCTTGAACTACTACCACAGGCAATAAGGTCCTATTCCTCACCGGGAGAGTATTTGGAGGTCGTCTCTCAAATAAAACTTATGTTTTCCTAAAACCTATGAACATGATGGGAAATCTTATTTCAATAATTAATAGAACTAGTTGTGAATATGAATATTTAAAGAGTCAACACAAAAAGGCCGAGGTGATTCAGGGTAATCACTCCCATAACGATTGGGGGGTGCTCTCCCCAATTGTCAGTTGTCACTAATAACCCATCTCAAACCAGAGGCTTCATGCAGGCCTCATTTTGATGGCCTAACAATGTCAGGCACTGATTTCAATGTCTAAAATATTAAAACCATTATAAATGCCAGTACTGCCACCTGCATTCAACGTGTGTGCGCTTGTTCTTTCATCTCTTGATTAACATGGGGCTGACTTTCTAATTTGTGGATTAACTATACCTTTTACTAGTTCTTTTTCACCCACTGATTTCCTGCCTCTTGGCCGTTTCTTAGCTCATTTTCATATCCCCCAGAGGGGAAAGAGAGAAAATTAAACTCAAACCTATGGAATTTGCTCTAATGAAAGGAGAGGGAAGAGATTGGAAACCACTGGCTAAAATGAGGTCTGGGGATTTCCATACTTGCCTTGGTTCCAGTTAACCTAGAATAGCGAGGGCCTACTTTATATGAAGTCATTTATCCTTCACCACACTCCATGATTTAACCATGGCCAGGGTGGGAAAGCTATTATATAAACCAGAACTTTTCATAAAGTTTCTTAAATAAAACTATATTTAAGAAGATAAATTAATGTAAATCTAGAGACAGGTATGTTTAAGAGGCAACATTTCTGAAAACAATTTTGACCACATATCTATTCTCACCTCAAAGTTATTACTGTACCTGAGTCGAGAAATAAGGTGTAACTGCTTAGAATTTATGAATAGGCTTCTGCTTTTTTACTGATAGTACATCCTCCCAAGTCCCCAAAGGGTTAATGCTTCTGGGCCAGCTGAAATTCATGAGCATAATCCTAAACAAGTGAGGTGAAGTTCTATCAGGTCTATTTCAGCGTATCAGAGATTACCGCTAGCTGTCTAATCCTGCTGAGCCTCAGGGAGGAACGTTCTATTGTATTTGAAATCCTGGCCCAGGAAGAACAGAAGGTTAAATGGGTGCCTTGCTCTGTAATCAAATATCACAGGCACTACTTATCTATTCAATGAACAACTGACGTAGAAAATCAATTAGGAACCAAATAGCTTCTTTGGAATTTTCACGAGAAAGAGACAAGGTTAAAAAAATGACTTTATTTGATATGTTTTTATAGCAGAATACTATGAATTCTAGAGCTTCAAACGTTGTTTTAGCTGGTTTCTAAAATATGTCTTGCCCCATGCTCTAGGGCTCCTGAACTATTTAATTGCGAATCTGGAGGCATTTCAGGAATACACACCACACCCCAGCACAGCTGACGGAGTCACTTACCTAAGGAAAGGAAAAGTCACGCAAAATCAATCCACAGAAAATACTGCTTAGATTTCAATAAGGATTCTGAAGAATAATGCAAATATATATTATTATGTTTTTATCAAGATGATTTAAATCATGGACTTCTTCTGAAGTACATTCCTTCAACAGTGCATCATCTTTTGTGAAAATATTATGAGCACTGGGGGAAAAAAGGGGCAGCCGCAGCTCCTGGGCCTCTTTGTTCCCAGCAGGAAGAGACTCCTTTTGGTGGTCGGAGACACCCTTGTCTCACCACTCCCATCCTCTACCTGTCAATCTGAATAGATGTCACAGCCCATGCACACAGACAAACAGGCTGACCTGGCCAATCCGCCCTGACCTCGGGCAGGCAGAAGATCAAATCTGGTTATTAATATTGGGGACAGTCAAGATGTAATCTTTCAGACACTGGAGAAGCAGGCTAGCAATTATGCAGTAGGCTCTCCCTGTCAATCCAGCAGCATCAGGATGCTAAGTGTTACAATGTTCGTCTGGACCTGAGCGGGAGTTAAAATAAAACTTTTTTTTTCCATTCTGTGAACGCTTTTGAGAGAAGTTTGCTCAGGGTCTTTATATGCCCAGCTTATCTGTCCTTTCGCTTTCAATTATTTTTGGACGCTGGTTTATAAGCGTTCTTATAAAGTAATCCGTTTGCAGGTTAAAGCAGATATAATTGGAAAAATATTGCCCTTTCAGAGTCATGGAAGATATTTTACAAATGGGATGAAGCAATTTTAATACCCTCATTGTAGTTCAATGTGCATATAATTTTAACCATTGGCTCTCATTCTATATAATTGTTATTCCCTATAACTTCCTCTCAGAAAATATCCTTCACATGGGATATGAGAAATCACTTAAATGCCTAGATAAATACAAAATGTGCTTCAATAAAAAATGTATCACTGTCTCAAACCGCTACTAAAATTAAAAAGGGGGCTTAAGTCTAATATTCCTTTTATAATTTATACTATCAGATTTCCATATTCGCAGGCTACAGCCCTCTTGATAAGCTAGTTATGTGTCTTTCATGATAGTATTGATGTTAACTACTTGGCTAAAATCTCTGCCACAGGAGTATCAACATTGCTTGTAAAACTTTATTTTGAAAATCAGCATTAACTTTTCATTTATATACAGGACTAAAACAGCACAACTGCAGAAATCACACTTCTTCAAATCCTGAAAAGGATTCTCTCTCTGCACTACAAATTCAAGCAAAGCAGCAAAAGTGCTTTTTTTCTTTGAAATGAGGATAACCTCTTTTGATTTTTGTTGACTGCAAATCATCAAAAAATTTTTTCTTTGAAAATGTTTCTGGCCTAATGTATCATAATGAGATCTTTTTTGCATAATGACCTATCATTTGCATTCTCTCTGATGGTACGCCCAAAGCTTTCACACCACAGGTGTGCAGACTTTACGAGACTATACGTAGAATTATGTCACAATGAACGACCCCACTCCTTCAAACTCTTAGTTCTTTATATCAGTTGCTTTCTCAAGCAACACAAATCCACTAATGCTTTAATTTGTGACAGATTATGACTATGAAGTGTCCCTGCATTTGTACTGGCACAGGAGGATGCTATGTCTGTCCTAGTAGAGCAAAACGCTTTAGGCACACAAACATACAATATGTATTATGTCTTTTACTTAAGCACAAACCTAAAAAGTTTATTGCACACTTATGTGTGCACAGTGCATATTATCCTAAAGTGATCAAAATGCTCAGGACACACTCCAAGCAAGGCAAGAAACCTCTATCTTAGCGTGATCTATACATGTCAGTTGGGTTCAAATAACTAATCAAGCCAATCAAATTAATAGCAAAATATTGAAACACTTAGCTTGATTTTTTTAAACTGAACCACCCAGTTATTTTATTAATCTAACACTTTCTATTTTGGGGAAGGGTGGTTTGTTTTGTTTCGGTCTTTCATGGACCACACAGTCCATTGCCTATGGGACTTGGATAGAGTTTGGCATTGGCATTTTACAGTAGATCCGTATTTTAAAACCTAGCTCTTGGGATCAGTACAGAACTGATTGATTATTTCAGGTTTCCTTTAGAAAAGGAAATTCTATATGAAATAGACAAAAGTCTAGTTTTTATATTGCAAGTATTATACAGTATCTTCTCCTGAGTGATGTGTTAAGACAATGTAGATTCTGTTGCTCATGAGATTGGACACCATGTTTATTTGCTTCTTTTTTGCATTGGTTGTCAATGTAGCTGCCAGTGCATCTCTATTTAATGCTGTATTTGGGAGAAAAGAAATGTGCAGGATATCATCAAATTATAGAACATACAAGATTCTCTTACATAAACATGATATAGAGTTATACATATATCTACATACATGTGTCAATAGCCACATACACACAGACAGCCATTTCTATCCATATCTACAGAGAGAGGGAGAGAGAGAAAGAGAGAGAATACATGTTGAGATGAAGTAAAACTCCAAAAACAAAACTCAGAATCTGCCTTCCTAGAATAGCAAGAAAGTGAAAAATTGCAGCATCATTACAGTGAGCTACAAATGAGCATGCAGCCCAGCGGGCCTGTGGAAGTTAGCTCTCCTGAGACCCATAAGATTCCTGTTCAGAAAATAGACTATATATCTGCAGCCTGGGGCTATCTTCACGTACAAGGAAAGTGGATTTCTGAGACCATGAGGAGGCAAACCATGCTTCCACAAACTTACCAAAAAGATATTCCTACAAAACTCAATCCAGGGGCCTTAGATTTTTTTTATCAACTTCCAGACTCAAAATGTCATTTCTTGGCCTGATGGCACACTGAAGTGCCAGCCTTTCAACAAAAGAAAAGCTGTTTTACACCGAAAGGTTTTCTGTGCAAAAGCCTGCCATTTTTCCTACTGAAATGGGATTTTGGGGTTTTTTTTTTGGGGGGGGGGGCGGTATATCAAAACATGTCAGCCTCTTGTTCTTAGGGGCAAGACAATTACCAAGATAGAGGGTGATGCCTTCAATGACTTACATGGACAGAGCCTTGGCCACCCTAGCAAAGTCCTGGGTTTCACAGAGGAGAGCAGAAGACATAGTTTCTACTTCTGAACATAGAAAGAACAGATGCTAATGGAGCTCAGCTCAACGTACCACCCCATTCACCATATTCTCAAGAAGCCTTTAGATGTACAGTCTTCAAAATCTTCCAGTCCAGTGGTCCCCAAATCTGGCTGATTATCACGATCATCTTAAATAAAGGGTTTCCTGGGAAGTGACCCCAGGGTTTATTATGAGGTCAGCTTAGTTTGTGGCCTTGGAATCCATATGTTTTGAAAACTCCAGCAGAGAGTCTAATGGTCA
>PVKH010003466.1:0-24916 GCA_004027955.1 Chaetophractus vellerosus
CATTTAGCTAAGCTGTTAGGGCATATTTTCCCCAGATGAGTGGCTTGGTGAAGTCCATGAAGGACCTTCTCTTGCACTGTTTCTGGCAAGTAGACATAGTGTCCTTAGCAAGCCATCCATTAGCTTCAAGGGTGAACTCTAGGCTAGCTGTCCTGGAGTATAATTTAGGAATGTTAGGTACTGGTACAAGTGCTGGGACAAGGACTAAGAGGGATACCTGGGTCAAGCACACTCATCAACCACTTAGAAAATGAAGCTCACCAGGACCTCTAACTTGTTTAATGTCCCTCTACATATGATCCAGAAGAAAAGAAATCACCATAATCATCAGGCATATGCCTAGAATAGGACACAGGCACAGTACTTAACATTAATTAATGCACTACTCAAAGTATGTTTGGTTTTTTTTTTTGAGCTTCAATTAATAGATTCAAATTCCAGGTTTGCAATACCTTACATGCTATCTCTCCATGGGGGCAGGCCACAATGCCAACTGCATTTAAGTTCTACTTACAGTACTCTGGTGTTCATTGTTCCACTTGGTGTGTCTTTCACAGACAGTGTGCTGTGGTACCATCGACCTTAGAGAGAAGTTTGGAAAGTTAAGTTCCAGTATTCAACCAGCCTGTTGCATAGCACCCTTCAGCACTATAAAACAGTGCCAGTCTGGAGGAAATGTCCATTGTGTATCTGCCTTTATTGAGCTAAAGTTGGCTGCTGCAGGAGTTTGAAACTGCAACATAGATTCCATCAACTTCAGGTGCACAACCAGAGATGTAGTAGACACCATTACTGTTTTAGGGGTCAGTGACCAACCAACCAACAACTCAAATAGAGAGGCAACCTACAGTGTATTGAAGGCCTGGTTTGAATGCACAAGAGAATCTGACAATGCTGAAGTCCATCTCTTGACTTTTATACACTTTTACTATGAAGACGTTAATTAGCAGGAATATTACTTTAGCAGTACAGGAAAAATATCACTTTTCATTTTTCCATTTTTAACCTCTATTGCTTCAGTAAATTAATTTAAGAAGGTTATGACTTCTTCATTATGTCAAGAAGCTTTAGCTTCCAAAAACCATTTTTTTCCTTCATTATCTTGACTTTTTACTTTAAAATCCTGTTCTAAGGATAGCCCGGTACAGACTTTTCAATAAAAAAGCAATTGCTAATCTTTATTTTGTGGCAGGTTCTGTTCTATACTCATTAAATATATTCACTTATTTAATCTTCACAACAATTTTAAAATATAAGTACTTTGATTATCCTTACTCCACAGGTGAGGAAACTGAGGCACAGAAAGTCAATTAATACAAAGTTTCACAGCAGGAAAGTGATAGAAGTGGCAAAACTGGCCCATTCTTTCAGGCTCCCGAGTCTTTGCTATACTCCTCTAAATATAGACTGCATAGGTCCAAGACTAGATTAAGAGACAATGGTTTGAGTCTCTCTAACAACAACATAATGATATATAGTACTTCATGGGAAAAATGGGTAAAAACAGAAATACAATTATTCTTTTAAGAACAGTATACCATCTTTCACATCTTAAGTTTCATTATCAATTTTCTCTACAGTTTGCTTGCTATTATTAACATGGATTAAAAAAAATCCCAGAGTAGAACAAGTTACTAGCACCATTATTAAACAGGTTACACATTTATCCTTTGTCACAGAGCAGGAGCACACTTAAAATCAACTCAAAAAGTAGGTTTAAGTATGCAGGAATACTTACATCCATTTGTTATTGATTCCAGAGCCTCATACCCTTTTTTAAATCATTTAACTCCTAACCCAGTTTCTGATTAATCTGAAAACAGGGAACCACTCAAGTGAGATATTCTTTCATGGCACTGTTGAAAATATATTAAACACAGATATCCCAGGCCCCTGTTCTCAAATGTTAAAGAGTTCATATAAGCACATAGAGACAATATCCTTAGATAAAGTTTGATTTACGGAAGTTTTATTTTCCAGAAGTTCAGTAACCAGTTTGGATCTTGATTTCCATTCACACTTTTTGTAGGCACAACCAAGTTTAATTTGAGAAGGCTTTTTCTAACAGGACGTTAGTAAAACTTTGAGGTGTTTTCCTCATTTTTTTAAGGAGACATGACATGAGGTTTCTGGCCCTCAGATCTCTGTCCTCCACCTTTACATTGGTTTAACTGGAATTCAGGGTCTTATACAGAGGCTGCTCTTAACTATAATACTGTAGCTATGTAGACTAGCAGTAGGCAGAATTTCCCAACTTATACAAAGACATTCCTATGGGGAGTTTACTGGTGGGCTAGAGATATAACCATTATTCCAGGAAGAATGAAGAATGAAGAAGCACATTTTAGTCAACTGATCTGGTGTCCCAAAATCCAATTCTGACTAAAACATTCACTGCTCCAAATCTGGAGCTGATGCTCTGGATCCAGCATCCTGAAATCCAGAGCCCAGGACTCACAGGTATCCCTGTGGTTGACCTAGGTCTTGGGAGATGCCTGAAACCCTGAAATTCAGACCAAAGCACCCAAGCCAATTGGTGGAAGAACTGTTGCCCCAAACTAAAGTGACTGAGATAATTAAATCTCAGGAGATGATTGTTTGTTTTCTGAATCGAAGCACCCAGGACTTATGTCCTGAGAGATTCAGAGTTATGTCTCTGGTTCCTGCCACCCCAAGAATCAGAGACCCTGTCACCAGCAATGCTAGGTAATGCTGGGATCCCATGGATGTGGGAGACAGCTCAGTGTTCCCACCTGAAGTTCCCAAGCTGAACAGTGCTCTTTCCTGTTCTTACAGAGGTCTTAAAAGCAGTTTACTCCTAAGACTTTACCATTTGGTAGGTTCCAGTTAGGCAATCATCAAAAAGCCCTTAAGTGATCAGAGATCAATTGTTCTAGCTAACAAGCCTTGTGGCCCTGAGGCGACAACTTTTTTACTAGCAAACACATTTTCAGTACCAGTTTTTAAAACATTCTAAAGCATTTTAACACAAACCTGTAATGAGAAACTCAGTATTAGGCAGGTACAATGCAGTAATGAGTGAGGAGTCCTGGCCTGTGACTCCTTGGGGAAGGGTCTCCCATGGCATCCATTTTGCCTCTTCTCGCTGCCGCTTAAGGCAGGTCTGCAAGCGTGTGGACCCTTGGAGGGCAAGCCCCCAGTGAGTCATTGACAGGCCTGCCGCCAAGGGAAAATGGTGGTAGAAGGCAATGGCCTGAGGGGAAAGCCACTTGGTTGCTAAAAGGGCTTGGATTGTGAAGACCCCATCCCACCCTGTGTATGGTGTAGCAAGACAAACAAAGGAAGGGGTGCCTCAAAAGGCCAATCAGGTCCCCGCCTATTTGTGTCTCTCGCAAGAGCTTCGGCCCATCTTAGCTAAGGCGCCCAAACAAATTATGGGTTATCCAATACGCCATCGCTGTGGGTAGCTTGAGGGCCCTCATGGATCCTGTGGTTTTTGGCTGTGGAACCACAGACTGGATTGGCAGGCACAAACCCCTATTGTCCCCACTCACACTCTCATTCACTCAGAGGTTACACATTGCCTCCCCCCTTTGGGAGGCCCTGACTTGTGTTCCCGATTACCAGGAACTAGGGGGTGATCAGTCCCCTCTTCCATCCAAAGATGGGCCTGGATATGGTTCACCCGGGGACCTAACCTTTTCGCCGGCTTCCTGATGGTGTTTAGTCCGTCTCCTCCTTGAGTTGGGTAGGGCTGCCATGACATGGTCAGTGAAGCCCACCTGGGAAGGAGGTCCTGTCAAAGGGACAGGAGGTGCCAACCTCGTTCGATTGGCAGGCACCACTGGCTGTGCCTGTCTGCCACAAACCAGAGGATCAAAGGGCCAGGGTGGTTGGGCTTCCCGGCTAACGCACCAGAATGGTACAGAAATCTGATCCCCAAAAAACCCCAAACGGCACTCTGAGGAATTGATGAACAGTTTTATTATGCACAGGCCCAGAAAAGTCAGTCTCAAAAAATAAGTTCTGGGCTCCCCCTGTCTATTACTGAGTGAAACAGACCTACAAAAATAGGGATCCCATCTCCCTCCCCCCCACAATGCAGCTTCTCCACCCAACACACTACACCACTACAGAAAGAACACTCCCACACATCCCTGAGGCCACCACCAAATACACCCCCCTGAATGCCCCCAACACTCACCCCCAAGCTGCTACACCTCCCCTCCACTCTGCAACAAGAGCACTCACACCTCATCAGTCTCAAACCCTCAGCCACACAACCCAACCATTCATCCAGTCCCCCATACCCCCCCAAACATCCTGGGCTCTCAAACCTGTCCCTCCCAGTCCTCCCAGCCAACAAACCTGCACCACCAGACCCAACAATATCACCACCCCCCTGTCCCATTCCTCAAACACGCAACCATGCTCTATCACCTCAAAATAGATTACATCACTATGGATGATGTCCTACTACTTTCTCTTCTCTTTCTCTTTCTTTTAAACTTATTTTTCAGATCCTCGTTCTCAGGGGCTGCTCAATTTCCTTTATTCATATCAGTGAGGGCATGTACACCACATCCTTCAATGCCTGGCTTGCTTCACTCAACATAAGATATTCAAGATTCATCCATGTTATCCCATGTATTAGCACTTTGTTCCTTCTTACTGCTGAGTACTATTCAATTGTATGTATGTACCACATTTTGTTTATCCATTCATCTGTTGTCAGGCAACTGGGTTGATTCCAACTTTTGGCAATTGTGAACAATGCTGCTATGAACATTGGTGAACATATATCTGTTCATGTCTTTGCTTTCAATTCTTCTAGGTATATACCAAGCAGTGGAATTGCTGGATCATATGGAAGATCTATATTTAGTTTTTTTGAGGAACTCCCATATTGTCCTCCACAGTGGCTGTACAAATCCACAAACCCACCAGCGGTAGATGAGGGTACCCATTCCTACACATCCTCTCCAACACTTACAGTCTGAAGTTTTATTAATAGCTGCCATTCTAATGGGTGTAAGATGGTGTCTCATTGTAGTTTTGATTTTCATTTCTCATAGCTAGAGATGCCAAGCATTTTTTCATGTGCCTTTTAGCCATTTGTATTTCTTCCTTGGAGAACTGTCTTTTGAGGTCACTTGCCCATTTTTTAAATGGGTTGTTAGTCTTTTTTTTTGAGGTGTAGGATCTCTTTATATATGCAAGAGATGAGGCTCCTATCAGATATATGGTTGCCAAATATTTTTCCCATTGCATAGGCTGCCTTTTTATTTTCTTGATAATATCCTTTGAGGTTCAAAAGGTTTTAATTTTAAGGAGATCCCATTTATGTATTTTGTCTTTTGCTACTCATGATTTGGTTGTGCAGTCCATGATACTATTTCCTATTATAAGGTCCTGTAGATGCTTCCCTACATTATCCTCCAAGGTTTTAATGGTCTTGGCTCTTATGTTTAGATCTTTGATCCAGCTTGAGTTAATTTTCATATAGGGTGTGAGATGGTGTTCCTCTCTCTTTCTCTTGCATATGGATATCCAGTTCTCCATGCACTGCTTGTTGAAGAGGCCATTCTCTCCCCACTGTGTGGGCTTGGTGGCCTTCTCAAATATCAGGTTACTGTATATGCAAGGATCTATATCAGAACTCTCAATATGGTTCCACTGGTCAATGTGTCTATCCCTGTGCCAATACCATGCAGTTTTCACCACTGTAGCTTTGTAGTATGATTTGAAGTCAGGTAGAGTGATGCCTCCAACTTCATTTTTCTTTTTCAATGTGTCTTTGGCAATTTGGGGCTTCTTACAATTCCAAATAAAATTTGGAGTTAGTTTTTCCAATTCCTTAAAAAATAATGTTAATTTTTATTGGGATTGCATTAAATCTGTAGATTAGTTTTGGTAGGATAGCTATCTTGATGATATTTGGTCTTCCTATCCATGAACAGGGGATATTCTTCCATTTATTTAAGTCTTCCTTGATTTCCTTCAACAATGTTGTGTAGTTTTCTGCATATAAGTCCTTTACATCTTTAGTTAAATTTATTCTTAGGTATTTGATTCTTTTTGTTACTATTGTAAATGTCATTTTTAAAAAATTTTCTCCTCAGATTGTTCGATGTTTGTGTACAGGAATGCTACTGATTTTTCAGGTTTGATCTTATAGCCAGCAATATCACTGAACTCCTTTATAAGTTTTAGCAACTTAGTTGTAGATTTCTCAGGGCTTTCTAAGTACAGGATCATGTCATCTGCAAATAATGAAATTTTACTTCTTCCTTTCCAATTTGGATGCCTTTTATATCTTTTTCTTGCCTCAGTCCTTGAGCAAGTACTTCTAGGACAATGTTAAATAAGAGTGGTGATAGTGGGCATTCTTGTCCTGTTCCTGATCTCAGATGGAAGTCTCTTAGGATTTCCCCACTGAAGATGATGTTAGCTTTGTGTTTTTTATAAATAGTTTTTATCATGTTCAGAAAGTTTCCTTCTATTCCTGTCTTTCAAAAAGTTTTTATCAGGAAAGGGTGCTGTATTTTGTCAAATGCTTTTCCTGCATCTATAGAGATGGCCATGTAATTTTTTTTCAATTTGTTTATGTGGTATATTACATTGATTTTATTATGTTGAACCATCATTGCATACCCGGGATAAAACCCACTTGCTCATGGTGTATAATGCTTTTGATGTGTTGTTGAATGCAATTAGCTAGTATTTTTTTTAGGATTTTAGCATCTAGGTTCATTAGAGAGATTGGACTGTAATTTTCATTTCTTGTGGCATCTTTGTTTGGCTTTGGTATTAGGGTAATGTTGGTGACATAGAATGAGTTAGGGAGTGTTCCTTCTATTTCAATTTTTTGGAAGAGTTTAAGAAGGATTGGTGTTACTTCTTTCTAGAATGCTTGGTAGAATTCAGCTGTGAATCCATCCGATCCTGGGCTCTTCTTAGTTGAGAGGTTTTTGATGACTGTATCTATGTCTTTACTTGTAATTGGACTGTTGAGTTCATTGATTTGTTCTTTTGTCAGTGTAGGCTGCTTGTGAGTTTCTAGCAATTTGTCCATTTCTTCTAAATTATCATTCTTGTTAGCATATACTTTTTCAAAGTATCCTCTTATGATATTCTTTATTTCGGTGGGGTCAATAGTGATATCCTTTTCTTCATTCCTTATTTTGTGTATTTGAATTTGCTCTCTCTTTTCCTTTGTTAGTCTGGCTAAGGGTTGGTCTATCTTATTGATCTTCTCAAAGAACCAGCCTTTGGGTTTGTTTTTTTTCTAATGCTTTCTTATTTTCTATTTCATTTAGCTGTGCTTTGATCTTTGTTATTTCTTTTTTTCTGCTTCTTTTAGGGTTAGATTTTTGTTGTTTTTCCATCCTTTCAGGTGTGCAGTTAATACTTCAATTTTAGCTTTCTTCTTTTGTATTTTTTTATTTTTTTAAGATTTATTTTTATTTATTTATATATCCCCACCTTGCTGCTTGTTCTTGCTGTGTTCATTGCCTTTCACATTCTTCTGTGTCTGCCTGTCTCCCCCCTGCTGCAGCATCCCTTCTTGTAAGCTCATTGTGTGGCAGCTGCAGCTTGCCTTCTCCAGTGGCCTGCCCTCTCAAGGAGGCCCCGGGAACTGAACCTGGGACCTCTCATGTGGGAAAACAGGGCTCTACCAACTGAGCCACAGCTGGTTCCCCTTTCTTTTTTATATATGCATTTAGAGCTATAAATTTCCCTCTTGGTACTGCTTTGGACACATCTCATAGGTTTTGATTTGTTGTCTTGTCATTTTTTTTCAATTTGAGGTAGTTACTGATTTCCTTTGAGATTTCCTCCTTGACCCACTGTTTGTCAAAGAGTGTGTTGTTTAAATTCCATATATTCATACCTAATCTAGTTCTTTGGCCCTTAGTGATTTCCAATTTCATTCCACTGTGGTCTGAGAAATTAGTTTGTATAATCTCAATCATTCTGAACTCATTGAGATTTGTTCTGTGGCCTAGAATGTGGTCTATCTTGGAGTATGATCCCTGTGCACTCAAGAAGAAGGTATATCCCGCTCTATTAGGATGTAGTGTTCTGTATATGTCTATTAGGTCCAGATCTTCTAATGTATTATTCAGGTTCTTTGTTTCTGTACTGATTCTCTGTCTAGATGTTCTTTCTAATGGTGATAATGGTGTATTGAAGTCCCCCACTATAATTGTGGAGGTATTTATTTCTCCACTTAGTTTTTCCAGTGTTTTCCTCACATATTTAGAGGCACCATGATTAGGTGCATAAATGTTTATGATTGTTCTCTCTTCTTGAGAGATTACCCCTTTTACTTATATTTAGTGTCCATCTTTTGTCTGTTATGTTTTTTTTGCATTTAAAGTCTATTTTGTCCAATATTAGAATAGCTACTCCTACCCTTTTTTGGTTTTTATTTGCTTTTAAAATTGTTGTACCACCATTTACTTTCAGCCTCCTTGAATCCCTGGGTCTAAGATGGGTCTCTTGTAAACAACAGATAGATGGGTCATATTTCTTTATCCATTCCTCCAATCTGTGTCTCTTGACTGGTGAGTTTAATCCGTTAACATTCAGTGTTACTACTCTCAATGAATTTCTTACATCTGTCATATTTTCTTTCAGTTTATGTATGTCCTATGTAGTTTTTGTTTCTCTTTATGTTGTTATTGTTGTTCTTATACTCTCCTCCAACTCTCTCTCTCCTGTTTTTTACTTTCATCCTTTAGAGCTTCTTTTAGTATTTCTTGAAGTGCAAGTTTCTTTTTGGCATATTCCCTTAATTTCTGTTTATCTGTGAATATTTTGAACTTTCTGTCATTTATGAACGCCAGCTTTGCTGGATAGAGAATTCACGGTTGGAAATTTTTTTCTTTTATTTCTTGTCTATGTCATAACAGTGTCTACTTGCCTCCATGGTTTCAGCTGAGAAGTCGGGACTTAATCTTACTGTGCTTCCTTTTTATGTGATGGTTCTCTTTTCTCTTCCTGCCTTGAGAATTTTCTCTTTGTCTTGAGTGCTGGACATTTTGACAAGTATGTGTGTTGGGGTTGGCCTGTTGGGATTTATACTGTTTCGGTTGTGCTGTACTTCCTGGATATGTACACCCATCTCCTTCATTAGGGTTGGGAAGTTTTCAGCTGTTATTTCCTTCAAATTCCTTCTGTTCTTTTTCCCTTCTCTTCTCCTTTTGGGATGCCTATAATGCATCTGTTTGTGTGTTTTATGTTTTTGGTTAAATCCCTGAGTCTCTGCTGGATTTTCTACTATCTCTTTGATTTCAGATGTACTGTCTTCCAGATCACTAATTCTTTCTTCTGACTGTTCAAAACTGCTGTTATGTGAATCCATCATCCTTTTGATTTCTTGGATTGTGCTATTCATCAGCATCATATCCATTATCCTTTTATGCATGTTTACAATTTCTTCAGTATGTGCCACCAGTGTCTTCTTAATATCCTTAATCTCTTCTTTCATTTCCAGGAGTTGGTCCATGATTTGTTGCTCTATATTCTGCTTGTCTTCTTGATTTTTGGTTTGTTCTTTGGAGTGGACAGTGTCTTCCTTTTTCTCAGTATGGCTTGTAATTTTTTATTTCCCTCTCTTCATCATTTTATTTTGATGGGTTTATTTAGTTGATTAGCTTCTCTCTCTGCAGTAGAGTTTTATTTAGCTTATAGTTCTGTGTGTGTGTTAAGATGTCTCATTGATACTATCTTCCCCTTGTTGTATTTCCTTGCTTTTTCTATGTTCCTTTGAAGAAAGAAGGTTAGGGTCAGAGCAATCGAAGGGGTTCAGAAAGGAAAATGGATAATAGTACTATTCATAAAAGTTAGGAAAGGGGCCCTATCAGATTTATTAAATTGAATATTTAACTCATGTAGGTAGTGTAGAGTGATAAGGGAAACATTGGAGTGCCTACAATGTAATGGGGAATCAAATAGAGAAAAATATATGGAATGTTTTATATGACCAGAATTATGAGAGAGAAAACTAATAAAGAATAGGCTGAAAGAAAAAAGCTAATATAAAAAGAAAGAAAGAAAAGAGAACAGAATAGCTAAGATAGAAGTTAAGAAAGGTGAAATTGAGAGCCAATGAAAAAAGATGAAGGAAGGAGAGGAGATAGTGTTGGTAGACACAATCACTTTACACAGAGGATGGAAAATCATGGATAAAGAAAACCAGCAAAGAAGAAAAAAGCTATCAGCATCTAATTTAAAAAGAAATAAAAATACAAAAAAGAACAAAAGACCCATCAACAACCAGGAGGAGAGAGTAGAGGTAAAAAGCACACAAGCATGCAATTAAATCTTAAGGAAAAACAGCATTCCTTTTGGGCACTTGTGGAGCTTCTCAGCTTGTGGTCATTAATTGTTTGCCTTGCAGCCTTCTCTCTGCAGACTTTGATGCAGAATTTAGCAATTGAAGCAAGTCAATATGTTTCTTTTTAATTTTGGATGTAATAAGTCTCCTTAAAGAACTCCTCTTCTAGGCCACCCCCTCCTGTGAGGGGACCCCAAATATGCTCGTGGAGACTTCTCTGTTATTTCCCACTGCCTGACTCCACTAGGGGAGCTGAGACTGTGTTACCCCTCTTTGCCGACCCTGCTGTCTGTGGCACTGTTAAGCAGATTCACCCCTCCCCTCAGCCCGGCCCAATTCCTGCCAGCTAATTCACTTGTACACTGCTAGGAGGTTCCAGCAACCAAACCCACAGAAAGGAAACCCCTCTCCAACCCCTGTCAGACCTTCCTGCTCTTGAGGTTTATTCCCCCATCACAGGTCTACCGGTGAGGTTTTGGACTGCCCAGCACCCCTCCCCAAGAACGGGACCCTGCCACTTGTGTTTCCAGCTGGGGAATAAAGAACTCATGACTTTATGCTGAACAGCCCAACTTACACTCCAGTTGCCTGCCTCCAGACCAATGCAATTAATACTCCCGTGTCCCAGACTCCCTGAACAGACCACGCTGTCTGGCTCCCATCCCCAATCAGCCTTCCTCTGCTTCAGAGCTGGTGAGTGTGCACCTAAACCAACACCATCTTGCTGCTTCTGCTCTTGTGCATTCTTGCATCTGAGTGGGACTTCTGTGTCCTACTCTGTGGTGGATTCAGTGGGCAATCATCGCAACGTTTTTGTCAGCATGGAAATTCCACTTTTGTCCTGCTTCAAATGGTCTTTTGCAATCTGTGTCAAGAGTGGTAACAAATTGATCTTCTTCCCAGCTTACAATCTGTTGCCATAGCCCCTGTGCCCACAAGGAGAAGCTGCTTATAATTGAATCATTGACTTGCCAGTCTCTAGAAAATATGGGTAGTTGTCTTGCAAGAGCTCATGGATCTATAAATATGAATCAGAAAGCTGTTGGAGTAGTCTGCACAGCCATCCCCACCTCAATAGTCAACTCATTTGGGCAGAACACCCTCATCCAGTCTCTGTTCCATTCTTGGATCAGATCACCATAGTAGCCCAATGGTCTCCATCAGCTATGAGTTTTGCAGTTTGATCTGTGAACCAAGACATACTATCAGTTGGACTGCCCCACTTAGCCAAGGAGGCACTGGACCATCCCCTGTGGACTGTATGTCCTCATCCAGCATAGTAGAACTTTGAACATACAGCTGGCTAACTCCCTAAGGTCTTGGTGAGGCTTGCTCTTGGATGTACCATTTTCATTTAATGATGGAGCTTTGTTGAACTTGTCCTATTTTTTAGTAAGATTACTGGATACCTATATGACTATGGCCGGTTTTTGTCTTAGAGGCAACAGAGGAGCAATCAGTGGTTAAATACACAGTCTTCACTAAGGCCCAATAACAAGGTGAAAGCTGCTGATCAAGAGGTGGAAGGGGTACTTAATAGCCACCTTGGATAGTTTGCATGTCCAAAACTCAAGGGCTGGTACATTCAATAGTACTTTCTTGTTGCAACAGACTCCCATCTGTGTAGGTAGAAGCCACCAAGATCTGTACTTCCATATTTCTAACAAGTTCCATTGGCCCTAGGGGTAGAGGCTGTATCACTGCATGTTCCTGACAAAGTAGTCACCACAGTGGCAGGTGTGTGTGAGGAATTGGGGTGTGTATGGCTTGAATGGGGTTTGGGCCCTTCCAGTGCCTGAGCCAGACTGTGCAGTGTGGGGCATTGCTTAGGGCCAGAGGGAATGCACTCCTGAAGATGCCTTACCTGGTGGGGTGTCAGAAGCCATCAGAGGTGTGCCTCATTAGAACCTGCAGGAGCCCTTGACCCTTGGCCTCTTGTCACCCAGACAGATGGTCTGTGCCTGCTAAGGCCAGCTCATCTTCTGGCCACCGCACTGTCCCTCAGAGTGTGGACTTGAGCCAAGCAGATTTTATATTGCTGGGGCAGGGGCACCCAGGGCCTGGTGGCATCAAGGAATGGCCTATGGCCTGGAACCAGGAACTAGGGGACCTAGACACCTGCAGCTGGGTGAGGTTTCACAGAGCATGCTGCACAGCCTGACACTTGAGGATCCAGGCCACAGTAGCTGGAACATATGGTTATACTAGCCTGAGGATGCCTGAAGTCCTCTGATCTCAGAAGTTAAGCAGGGTCAGCCATAGTTTGTACTTGCATGGTGACTGCCTGGTTATACTAGGTGATGTAGGCTTTTGACAACCACATGTCTGTCTTTCTGTCTCCTTTGTCAGCCACCCTCAGTGAATGGTTCCCTCCAGCAAAGACCTCAAGCACCTCCACCCCTGCAGTGTACCCTCATGGTTCCCTTGACCCTGTCCCCTGCCCACCATGGCACTGGCATGTGGCACCAACCCAGACCTGGTGGTGGTGATGGTTACCCTAACTGCAGAGGCAAAATTTCCCCACCTGTTAGAACTCTTCTCAGACATAAGGCCTCCAGCCCTTCACACCTGCATGCAAATGGTGCACACCAGGGGCTACCCACCATTTTGCACCACCCTAGATCTTCACTGCCCTCTGTTACAACAAGGATGAGCTGAGGGAACATACATTCCCTTTGCCACTGGGCCCCATCTACAGACTCCTTGTGTCCTCCAGTCCCCAGTGGACAGGACCCACCCATCCACCCACACATCAGGCCCCCTTGGTTATGACCTTGGCCAGTACATTCAAAAAACCATGTGGCACTTTTAGCAACTCCCTATCCCTCTGTAGACCAAGGAAAAACTAAAAATTGCATGAGAAACAGTCAGGCGGGCAGACAGGTGGGTAGGCAAAGACAGACAGGGAGACAGACATATCCCAGGGACCCAACCCTGACAGGATGGCAGGATTTGGACTGGAAGCTGCCAAGGGAGACCAGCAGCATCCTCTAATCTTGGCAAACTCCTAGCCTAGACGGTGAATCTCTGGGCCTCTTTCCCTGGCATCAGAATCCCCATGTTGGCTGCAAGTCAAACATGGGCCAGGATCTCTTCTCTAGGGTGGGGGGAGAGAGGACTGAGTGGCCTGCTCTAATAGAGTTTGACATTGGGTGGGTGGAGACCACCTGGAAAGAGAGCAGGGAGTGAATCTAGTTGTCAGCAAGATTTGCAGAGTGAGGATTCACTTGCCAAGGAGAACTCTGAAGTGTCCTCCAAGAGATAGCCCATAGAACAAAGGAAACCCCAAGAGGCAGGAAGTGACTGATGCTTTCCTGAGGTCTTGGAAACAACACAGAATGTACTCCTGTTGCTCTTGGAAGGAGCTCTGTGACTGCCCAGGTTAGAATCCACTGTGGCACAGAGGCCTAATGTGCTCATGCCAGTGGGGGGTGGAGAGGGAGTGGGCAAAGGCTTTCAGTGGGGTTGTGGGGCAGCACTGAACCTAACTCAACCACACCCCCAGGCTATACCTCTAAGCCACAAGGGCCTTTCCAAGGAAGTCTGCTCTCAGACCACAAAGGCACAGGAGATGGGAGTGAAGGCTCTTCCCACTGCACTGGGCTGTGGAGGTCACTGGTGTCAGGGAATTTCAGGGAGTCTCTGGAGCCCTGACTCTCCTTGCTGACCTCTCAAGATCTGCCTGTCCAAAACCACCCCAATTCCCAGGTCCAAGGGCATCTCTTCCCAGGTGATGATAGCTTCAGATGGCCTGCCTCCAAGTCCATGTATGCCATTCTCCATGCAGGCCCTGGATGGGGTTTCCTGTGATAGTGGACTGGATGGAGCTGCTATTTGGCTCCTACTGCTGAGTTGAACAGATGCCCCAGTGCACAGTGAGTGTGTGTTGCTTGAATGTGCATGGGTGAACCAGGCAAGACCTTGGTGCCAGTGGCTGCCCAGCCCTCCAGATAGATGTGGGCTTTCCACCTTGGGTGGTTCCAGTTGGGCTCTGAAGGCTGAGGACAGAGCCTGGCCCAGAACAGTTGTACTCATCCTTAGGGGCCCAGTAGAAGGAGTACCATGGCCACATGGGTGGGAGGATACCAGGTGGCATGGGTGAACACTATGGGAAGATAGTTGTGGGACAGCTTATTTGGGCTCCCTAGAAGAGAGATGTTCCTGAGTGGTTCAGCCTGGAAAACAAGGCCTTGGGTGTACTCCTCACCCTAACCTGGAGCACTCAGTCAAGTCTGCTGTGTGGGAGGGGTCCTAGCTGGGAGGGCTGTCCAAGGACATGCTAGCAAGGGCCTGCTGGGCTGGGCAACTACCCACCAAGCAGGTTGGCAGAGGGCACTTGTGGTTCTGGTTGGATGGTTGGGGAAAGTTGGGTCTTGGCAGGGGTGTGCATGCAGAACTTGTCAGCTGGACATGGGGGTGTGTGAGCTTGTTGGGTGGGGTCTGGGTGTTTCCAGGGACTAAGCCAGGCTGGGAAGAGCAAGACAGTGCAGAGGGCCTGAGGTCACACTTCCTGAGGATGCCCAAACTAGTGGGATGTCAGAAGCCAATTGGAGACAGGACTCTTTGGAAACTGCCTAATGAAGTGCTTTGTAACCTGGGGAGCCCTTGGCCTCTCATCTGCCATATGGGTAGCTGGGCACTATCAGGGCCCTCTCAATCCCTGGCCTGACATTTGACCACTTCCCTGGCCCTCAGTGTGTGGGCATGGGCCAAGAGTGAGGCATACTGCAGTGGCCAGGGCATCTGGGTGGCATCTGGGCAGCATCTGGGTGGCTGCTGGTCATGAACCTGCAGACCCTGCAGCTGGACAAGATTCTGTAGCCATGCACAGTGCAGGCTCCTCAGGCTCCAGGCTGTGACAATCAGAATCTATGGCTATACCATCCTGAAAGCATCTGATATAGTCTGAAGTCTGATCTCTAAAGTTAAGCTGGGTGGGATCTGGTTAGTACTTGGATTGGAGACCTTTTGGGAATACTAGGTCTTGTAGGCTTTTGCCAGCAGAATTTCTCTTACATGCATGCACACTCTCTCTTTCTCTTTCTGTCTCTCAACCCCTTCTTTTGGCAGCCCTTGCCCAGAGTATGGCTCCCTCCAGCCAATGCCTCTTGTCCCTCTGCAACAGCCCTGAACTGGCACCATTGCCTCTACCATGCCACATGTCCATTGTGGCACAGGTAGGCAGCTCCTTCCCAAACTCTCATTGGCACAAGCACAAGAACAGGCCTGGCAGGAATGGTGGAGATCCTGACTACAGAAGCAAGGAACTCTCAACCGCTACACCTATTCTTGGCCATTGTGACCATAACTCACCTAGACACTTGCATGCAAATGGTGCCCAACAGTTGCCACCACAGTCCTTTGCTGCTATCTCTGGCACAACAGGGATGAGATGATGGAATATACCTTCCATTTGCAACTGGACCCCATACTACCTGCTCCCAGTGACCTCCAGGCCCCAGAGGACAAGACCCACCACCCCTGCCTCAGCACCCCTTGAGAATGTTCATAGCCATTGATCCCTAGCAACCACATGTGGCATTTTCAGCAACTGAAGGGGACCCCTGTATAGATGAAGGAGAAAGGACAGTCTGGGAAACAGACACATATGAGGGCCCATCAGTCCTCCTGCATGGGCTGGCAGGATTTGGAATGGAAGATGCCAGGAGAGACCATGAGTGGCTGCAAAGGCACATTCTGGAGACTCAAACTCACTGATTCCCAGCCCCAGGCAAGTGACTTCCTCTCAGGGCCCAGCTGAAGCATGAGCCCCTGGGTCACCAGTCCCTTACCATCCCAAGGTTTCTTCCTTGTCCACCAGCCACCCACTGGATCAGAGAGCCCAGCAACAAGGACTGTGGCCTCCACCCCATCTGGCTGCATCCCTGAGCTTCCTTCCCTCCAGATCAGAGGGCCCTGGCTGGCTATAGCTCTGTCCTGTGCCAGGACCCATTCTCAGGGGTGAGAGGAGAGTGAGCTGAATGGCTTGTTTTCATAGAACTTAGAGTTGAGTGGGTGAAATCCAATGGGGAACAGAGCAAGGAGTCACTCTAGGGTAAGGGAGGTTTACAGAGGTTGGGTTCCCTTGCAGAGGAGAATGCAGAAATGTTCCTCCACCCAAGCATAGCCCACTGAGAGAAAGGTCAACTGAATGCCATGATATGCCTCAACCGCTGCTTTCCCAAAGCCTTGGAAATAGCATGGAAGGTGTTCTCATCTCCCTTGTGTGGACCTTCATAATCTCTGCATCCACCTAGGTCAAAACCCACTGTGGCACCAAGACCTATCTGGAATGGTGTGGGTGGGGATGGGGCTGGCATGAGATTGCTGGGAGTGGGGTAGTGGGGCAGCATCAACCCTAAAACTGCCATAAACCCCAGGGATATAGCTCTATGCCCCAAGTCTTTTTTGAAAGCCAACCTACAGTTGGCAAAGGTGCAGGAGGTGTGAGTGAAGGTTGAGTTCAGGACAGAGAGCTTATAAGATTCATGGAAGCTCAAGATGGCTGCTGAGCAAATGACTGTAGATTAAGATAATGGATGAATATGGTTAAGCAGAAATTATCACTTTTCCCTATTTAACAGGACAAGGTGACAATTTTCTTCTTTATCCCAAGTAGAGTTTGTGAATGTTTTCATCTTTCCTTCAGTCTCTATAACTTTCTAAAGGACTGGTACCATTTACTCAAAGGAGTATATGGCCTAAGACATATCAAAGAACCTTAGCTCTCAGAGGACAGTGAGGGAGAAGTACTTACAGTGGTAGGGGCTTTCAGCAAAGCTGTGATCTCTGTTTTGGATGAGACATAAAGGGAGGGGAGAGCATGCTTATGTGCCAAGGGGAAGCCAGAGAGGGAGAGCAGGCACCTGAGGGGATTCAGCAAGGTTGTTGGGGCAAGATGAGAAGCAACATAGTCAAGGCCAACTGAAATAGGCCTAGTAATATTTTCTTATTCCAGTATCTTGTCCATCAATTGTTGTATTTCCCTAAGACACAATATTTAGGATAGACTCAGTAAGTTAGGCAGAAATATCTTCTTACCCATTTGAGTATTTCTTGCCATAGTAGGTTAGAACAAATAGGGGTTAACATTCCCAGAAACATGCCTTGATCATCCTGCTCCTTGTGCCCTGCTCCCACCCCTCTCCATAGAGAGGTTCTCTAAATAAAACCCAAACTTATGGTGTCCTGCAAAAGTCCCATGTGATCTCTCTTCTTCTCAGCTCTCCAGTTGCATCCCCAGCCAATTTTCCCCACTCTCCTGATTCTTGAACTGAGGAACTGCTTTCCCCATTTTAGGCATTGGCCCTTCTGGTGACTGCTCCTGGGAAGGCCCTTTTCTTAGCACTCTGCATGACTGCATCCCTCAAATTCTTCACAGCTGAGCCAGAAGGTCACTTCATTTCCTCACATGAAAGGAGATGCGTGTAATCACCCAACTTTATTAGTGATCAAAATAGTATTTTTAAAGATTTATTCTTTTTTCTTCAGTGTGGTTTTTTAACTTTATAATTAGAGAAGTTTAGATTTATATTTAGAGAAAAATTAGAATAAAATATAGGGAAATCCTATATAACAACCACTGCACCCACAAATGGTTAGCCCTATTATTAACATCTAAGTGTGTTCCATTTTTTACAATTGAAGAACCAATATTGAAGCATTGCTACTAATCAAAGTCTATAGCTTATAATACTTTAAAAAATTACTTCAATAGCTTGCATGGAACAATGATTATCTTTTTTAAAAATTTATTTATTTATTTAATATTATTTTTAAAGACACAAAGATTATATAAATGTTTCACAAAAATTATAGGGATACCCATATGCCCCACCTCCTATACCTCCCACAACCTCCCAAATAAACATTCTTCATTAGTGTGGCACATCACCTGCAATAGATATACACATTTTGGGCCTTTGCCACTAAGCATGGACCATAGTTCACATTGTAGACCACACTCTGTCCCACACAGTTCTCCATGTTATATTATGATATAAAATGGCCTATATCTGTCATTGCAATGGCACTCAGAATAATCCCCAAGTCCCCAAAAAGCCCCTGTATTACAACTGCATTTCCCTCTCCCTGCCACCAAAGTGGCCAGTGGCTAGTGCCTCCACATTAATGTTGTAATTTCTTCCATTGTGTGAATCACAATAAATCTATAACTGAATACCAGTATGTCCACTCTAGTCTATAGCTCTTCCCCCAGACCTGAAGTGTCTGAGCTGGTGATGTCCACTCCACTTCCAAGTGGGAGAGGGCTTATATCCCATGAATAAGATGGATGGGGTTGTCCTGCCTGCAGCTGCAGGCTCTCCCCATTCCCTGGGATAGCCATTGTCCATCATCATCTCCCCACTGGGTGTCCTGGGCAAGCTCATTGAGTTGTGGAGTAGGAGCTGGAGTTCCACCGAGCTTTTGGACCCAGGTGGCACATGGATAGCCCATAAACTCTACTCTCTGGAACAACACCTAAAACTCTGGCATCACATATAGGTTTGAATAGAAGAGATAGTTGGACCATGTGCAGGGAAATATATTTGAGTCAGCCTCTGTCACTCTCAGGAGCAAGGATTCCAAATTAGGGCCCAATGATAAGGCACCAAACTCTGGGGCTATCTGTCCTGATATAGGACCTGGATGTCTCCAGAACCCTCAGGAGGCCCTCTGTTTAGGGTGATATTGGTATTGGAAGCCTAGGAGGTCCTACTAGGATTTGAATAAGTGTTACCTCTGGGTTGACCTCCTGACTCAATTTGAAGTCTCTTAGCCCTATGAACTCATTTGTCTTTACCATTTCCCCCTTTTATTTGAAGACTTTTTCCAGTTGTACTGCCTGTTGACATTTGATAGTAATCCCTCGTTGTTGGGGAGGCTCATCCCCGGGAGTCATGTCCCATGCTGGGGGGAAGGTAATGCATTCATATGCTGAGTTTGGCTTAGAGAGAGGCCACATTTGAGCAACATGGAGGTTCTCCAGAGGCAACTCTTAGGCACCCCTTAACACAAGGCTATTTCAATTTCAACAGCAATGACTCATAAGGCTCTTATCATCAAAAGCAAGGGCTCATCAATGGATCATCCTCCTTTGCCAGATACTGCCCTGCACTCAGGGAGATGTTGCTGCTCTTCTGGAAAATATGACAGAGCTCTCCAAGGTGGGGATTCAGTTTTCTCTCATTTACTGAGTAATATTTCACCCCATGACTGTGTCCCAGGAGCATTTGAACAATTATGTATGCCTTTTATGTATGTTCAGGTGGACTTCCTCCCATGCACCCCCAACCTTGACACCCCCCTCCCATGATCTTCTCCCATCCCCACTGTGACCCTTCTGTGATCCATAGCCTCTTCACAGGTGAAGCCATCACAATAGGCATTTGAAATGAATAGGAAAATGAAATAATAATATCCTTTAAATGTAAGAGTTAAAATATAGGAGAACTTGAAAATTTAAAAAAAGTTTAAGAAAATTAAAAATAATAGAAGAAGGAAAAAAGATTGTATTACAGGATTGGGCTATTCAAAAAATGTAAAAAGATAATAATATATATGTATAATTTTTTTTTTCCTGATTGTGCCTTGTCGGTGCAATACCTGGTGTCCAGTCTGTTTCATGGCACCTTCCTCTTCTCAATCTCAAGCAGCCCTCCTTTTATCATTTAATTTTCAAAGAAGTTTTGGGTCACAGCAGAGTCACACACAGAATAAAATACAATATCATATACTCAACCACCTCCTCCATTCACCCCCATACCAAAACCTTTTTGTATGTGGATGGCAGCACTAACATAACTGACAAACAGATGGTGAAACATAGTTCCTCAACATTGTCATTGGTCCACATCAAGGTTCACATTTTAGATCGTACACTTTTATAAATTTTGATGGTTGTCATCCTGTCCCATATCCACCACTGCAAGGCAATGGGAAGCACTTCCATGGGCTGCCAAATGCCCTATATTCGAAACACCCCATCCGTCCCCACCATCCTTGGGACCACATTGCCCCCTGGCTCAACTCCCTGGATGACAGTATTCACAGATTCATGCCACAGAGTGTCCTGGCTCAGTGGTTCATCCCCCACTGTGAACCATCCCTAACAACGTCATTTAAATGCAAGTGTCAAAACATAGGAAAGCTTAAAAAATAAAAAAAAACAATTTAGAAAAAAAATTTAAAAGAAGAAAATATATATATATATAAAATAAATAAATAAAATAAAAATAAAAATAGAAAAAAGAAAACTAGACATTGCCAGCAGACTGGACTATTGAAAATGTGTGAAAAAACAAGATCTACGTGTATACAAAAAAATTTTTTTCCGGTTTTGCCTTGTCGGTGCTATATCTGGTGTCAAGTCTGTTTTGTGGCACCTTCCTCTTCTCACTCTCAAGAATCCCACCTTTTTACATTTAATTTTCAAGGAAATTTTAGGTCACAGCAGAGTCACACACAGACTACAAGACAACCTCATGTATTCAACTTCCTCCTCCATTCCCCTCCTTACCAGAACCATTTTGTATGTGGATGACAGCACCAACATAACTGACAAACAGATAGTGAAAGGTAGTTCCCCAACATTGTCATTGGTCCACATCAAGGTCCACATTTTAGTTTGAATCCTTTTATAAATTTTGATGACCTTCACCTTGTCCCATGTCCACCATTGCAAGGCAATGGAAATCACTTCCACAGGCCACCAAACCCATCGTTCAATCCACCTCACCTCTCCCCACCACCGCAGGGCCCACAATGTCCCCTCAGCTGGACTCTCCAGACCACATGATTCACAGAATTATGCCACAGAGTGACCTGCCTCACTGGTTCATCTCCCACCGGGAACCATCCCTGCTCCCATGTCACCCCCTGTCTATTTCTGAGTGAAACAGACCTACAAAAATAGGGAGCCCATCGCCTTCCCCCCACCATGCAGATTCTCTGCCCACAGACACACTACATCACTACAGAAAGAACACTCCCACACATCCCTGAGGCAGCCCCATATACTCTCCCCTGAATGCCCCCAACACTCACCCCCAAGCTGCGACACCTCCCCTCCACTCTGTGACAGAGGCACTCCCACCACTTCTGTCTCAACCCCTCAGCCACACAACCCAAGCATTCATCCGGTCCCCCCTCCATCCTCCCAAAGCATCCTGAGCTCTCCATCCTGTCCCTCCCAGTCCTCCCAGCCAACAACCCTGCACCACAAAACCCAACAATATCACCACCCACCTGTCCCATTTCCTCAACACACAACCATGCTCTATCACTTCACCACGGATGAAGTTCCACTGCTTTCTCTTCTCTTTCTCTTTCTGTTAAACCTCTTTTTCAGATCCTAGTTCTCAGGGATTACTCAATTTCCTGTATTCATATCAGTGAGGCCATGTACACCTCATCCTTCAATGCCTGGCTTGCTTTGCTCAACATAAGGTCTTCAAGATTCATCCATGTTATCCCGTGTGTTAGCACTTTGTTCTTTCTCAGTGCTGAATAGCATTCCATTGTATGTATGTACCATGTTTTGTTTATCCATTCATCTTTTGTTGGGCACCTGGGTTGATCCCAACTTTTGGCAATTGTGAACAATGCTTCTATGAACATTGGTGTACATATGTCTGTTCATGTCTTTGCTTTCAATTCTTCTGGGTGTATACCCAGCAGTGGAATCGCTGGGTCATATGGAAGATCTATATTTAATTTTTTGAGGAACTGCGATATTGCCCTAAATAGTGGCTGCACCAATCCACAATCCCACCAGCAGTGGATGAGGGTACCCGTTCCTCCACATCATCTCCAACATTTATAATCTGCAGTTTTTTAATAGCCACCATTCTAATGGGTGTTATATGGTATCTCATTGTAGTTTTGATTTGCATTTCTCTTATAGCTAGAGATGCCAAGCATTTTTTCATGGGCATTTTAGCCATTTGTATTTCTTCCCTGGAGAAATGTCTTTTCCATTCACTTGCCCATTTTTTAAATGGGTTGTTAGTCTTTTTATTTTTAAGGTGTAGGATCTCTTTATATATGCAAGGTATGAGGCTCCTATCAGATATATGGTTGCCAAATACTTTCTTCCATTGTGTACACTGCCTTTTTATTTTCTTAACAATATCCTTTGAGGTGCAAAAGGTTTTAATTTTGAGGAGATCCCATTTATCTATTTTTTCTTTTGCTGCTCGTGCTTTGGTTGTGAAGTCCATGAAACCACTTCCTGTTACAAGGTCCTATAGATGCTTCCCTACATTATCCTCCAAAGTTTTAATGGTCTTGGATCTTATGTTTAGAACTTTGATCCACCTTGAGTTAATTTTTGAATAGTGTGTGAGATGGTGTTCCTTTCTCATTCTCTTGCATATGGATATCCAGTTCTTGATGCACCATTTGTTGAAGATGCCATTCACTCCACACTGAGTGGGCTTGGTGGCCTTGTCAAATATCAGGTGACTGTATATGCAAGGATCTATATTGGAGCTCTCAATTCGGTTCCACTGGTCAATGTATCTATTCTTGTGCCAATACCATGTAGTTTTCATCGCTGTAGCTTTTTAGCATGTTTTGAAGTCAAGTAGAGTGATACCTCCAACTTCATTTTTTTTTCAATTTGTCTTTGGTAATTTGGGGCTTCTTACCTTTCCAAATAAATATTGTAGTTAGTTTTTCCAGTTCCTTAAAAAATACAGTGTTAGTTTTTATTTGGATTGCATTAAATCTGTAGATTAATTTTTGCAGGATAAACATCTTGATGATATTTAGTCTTCCTATCCATGAATGGGGGATATTCTTTCATTTATTTAAGTCTTCCTTGTTTCCTTCAACACTGTTGTGTAGTTTTCTGCATATAAGTCCTTTACATATTTAGTTAAATTTATTCTTAGGTGTCTGATCTTTTTGGTACTACAGTAAATGGTATTTTTTATATTTCCTCCTTAGATTGTTCATTTTCCATGTATAGAAATGCTACTGATTTTTTAGCATTAATCTTATAGCCTGCAATGTCACTGAACTCCTTTATAAGTTTTAGCTGCTTAGTTATTGAATTTTCGGGGCTTTCTAAGTATAAGATCATGTCATCTGCAAATAATGAAATTTTTACTTCTTCCTTTCCAATTTGGATGCCTTTTATATCTTTTTCTTGCCTCAGTCCTTGAGCAAGTACTTCTAGGACAATGTTAAATAAGAGTGTTGATAGTGGGCATCCTTGTCTTATTCCTGATCTCAGAGGGAAGGCTCTCAGGATTTCCCCATTGAAGATGATGTTAGCTTTGGGTTTTTCATAAATAAGTTTTATCATGTTCAGAAAGTTTCCTTCTATTCTTATCTTTTGCAGAGTTTTTATCAGGAAGGGTGCTGTGTTTTGTTGAATGCTCTTTCTGCATCTATAGAGATGACCATGTGATTTTTTTCCTTTCAATTTGTTTATGTGGTGTATTACAGTGATTGATTTTCTTATGTTGAACCATCCTTGCATACTCAGTATAAAACCCACTTGGTCGTGGTGTATAATGCTTTTGATGTGTTGTTGAATGTGATTAGTAAGTATTTTGTTGAGGATTTTAGCATCTAGGTTGATTAGAGGGATTGGTCTGTAATTTTCCTTTCTTCTGGTATCTTTGTTTGTCTTCGGTATTAGGGTAATGTTGGCTTCATAGAATGAGTTAGGGAGTGTTCCTTCTATTTCTATTTTTTGGAAGAGCTTAAGCAGGATTGGTGTTAGTTCTTTTCTGAATGTTTGGAAGAATTCAGCTGTGAAGCCATCCAGTCCTGGGCTCTTCTTAGTTGTGAGGTTTTTGATGAGTGAGTCTATCTCTTTACTTGTAATTGGACAGTTGAGTTAATTGATTTGTTCTTTCATCAGTGTAGGCTGCTTGTGAGTTTCTAGGAATGTGTCCATTTCTTCTAAATTATCATTCTTGTTAGCATGTAATTTTTCAAAGTATCCTTTTATGATATTCTTTATTTTTGTGGGGTCAGTATTGATATCCTTTTCTTCATTCCTTATTTTGTGTATTTGCATTTGCTCTCTCTTTTTCTTTGTTTTTCTGACTAAAGGTTTGTCTATTTTATTGATCTTCTCAAAGAACCAGCTTTTGGTTCTGTTTATTTTTTCTAAGGCTTTCTTAGTTTCTATTTCATTTATCTCTGCTTTGATCTTTGTTATTTCTTTCTTTCTGCTGTTGTTGTTTTTCCAATCCTTTCAGGTGTGCAGGTAATACTTCAATTTTAGCTCTTCCTTCTCTTTTAATATATGCATTTAGAGCTATAAATTTCCCTCTCAGTACTGCTTTGGCCACATCCCATAGGTTTTCATATTTTGTGTTGTCATTTTCTTTTGATTTGAGGTAGTTACTCATTTCCTTTGAGATTTCCTCCTTTACCCACTGTTTGTTCAGGAATTTGTTGTTTAATTTCCATATATCATACCTAACCAAGTTCTTTGACCCTTAGTGATTTCCAATTTCATTCCATTGTGGTCAGAGAATTTACTTTGTATAATCTCAATCATTCTCAACTCATTGAGAGTTGTTTTATGGCCTAGCATGTGGTCTATCTTGGAGTGTGATCCATGTGCACTCGAGAAGAATGTATATC
>PVKH010003467.1:0-24919 GCA_004027955.1 Chaetophractus vellerosus
TCTTCTCTGTTAAATGTTATCAAAAATTTAGTTTAGAGCTATTGTCAGTCCTACTTAAAATCTTACAGAAAATAGAAGGGAATGTCTTCTTCCTAACATAATTTATGAGGCCAACATTATTATGCCACCAAAACTGAACAAAAGAAATATAAAGAAAGAAAGCTACAGTCCAGTATTCCTAATGAACATAAATGAAAGCCTTAAATTAAAAATCCAATAAAATATAAAAGGGATAATATATCAGGATCAATTGTAATTTATTTCAGGAATGAAATACTGTACAATCAATTTAAATCACAGTATCAAATGATTAAAAAACAAAATTCATGTAATATATTAAGACATACAGTAAGTACATTTGACAAATTCAACATCCATTTGTGTTCAAAAGTGCTAGGATTAGAAAGAAACTTCTACTTAAATCCTCAGCTAACATTAGACATAATGGCAAATGACTGATAGATTTTCGACTGGGACTGGGAACAAGGTAAGGTGCAAAGTTTTAAACATTGTGTGAAAGTCTAAGCTAATGTTAGAAAGCAAAAAAGGAAATAAAGCATATATGGTCAAAGGAGAAATAAAGTTGTGTCTAGTTACAGATGACATGATTATCTAACTAGAAATTCTTAACTAATCTGCAGAAAGAATTTACTGCAATGAATATATGAATTTATCAAAGTCAAAATAAGCAGGTATATACACAGAAAAAGTATGTTATGTTATATACATATTCATAAAAGCAAAAACATTGGAAACTTGATCTTAAAAATCACATCATTTACAAAAACATTAAAAATCTTGAAATCCTTAGGAATTCAACAAATGTGTATAAGATATATATATATGAAATTAAGAAAAAATTGCAGAGAACACTTTTAAAAATAAACTAATTAAAAATATATATATTTTGTTCATGGATCAAAAGACTCAATATAGTTAGTCAATTCCTCATAAACTGAACTATACATTTAATATAATCAAATAAAAATGCCTGAAAATTTTCAGGTAGAGATTGACAAGCTGATTTTAAAAAATTTATAAAAGAATGGCAATCCATTTTTTTTTAAATGGGCAAAATACTGAAATGGTTATTTTTCCCAAGAGGAAATGCAAATGGCAAAAAAGCACATGAAAAAATATTCAACACCACTACCTATTAGGGAAACGCAAATCAAAACTACAATAAGATATCATCTCACATCTCATAGAATGAGCACTATATTTTTAAAAAATGATAAAAACAGAAAACTACAAGTTCAGGAGAGGATGTGGGAAAATAGGAACATTTCTTCACTGTTTGTGGGAATGGTACAGCCTCTATAGAATACAGATAGGTGGTTCCTCACGACACTAAATATAGACCTGCCATATGATCCATCAACTACTAGGAATATATCCAGGAGAACTGAAAACAGTGATGTGAACAGACATTTGCAAACTGATGTTCATGGTGGAATTATTCACAATTGCTAAAAGATGAAAACAACCCAAGTATCCACTAACCAATGAATGGATAAAAAGAATGTGGTATGTACATATGATGAAATATATATAAGAAGAAATGAAATTGGAACTCATATGAAAACATGGAGGAAATTGAGGACATTATGCTAAGTGAAATAAGCCAGACACAAAAGGACAAAGATTATGTGGTCTCACTAATATGACCTAAATACAAAGAATAAACACATAGAGTTAAAATGTGGACTATACATTACTTGGAAATAGGATGAGGCCTGAGAAGGGGCACTGATGCTTAATGTATGTGGAATTTTCAATTAGGTTGACTATAAAAGTGGAAATGGATAGAGTTGACAGTAACACATTTTAGTGAGTATAACTAACACGGCTGACTTAAAAATGAGATTTTGGCTTAAAGGGGTAGTTTAGGGATGTATATATAAATTGAAAGAAAGCTAGAGAATAATCTAGGGACTGAATAACATAATGAACATGGAGGTGGATGAGGATTGTGGTTAATAGTGCAAATACAAGTGATGTGAACAGACATTCGCAAACTGATGTCACTATTACAAGGTGGTAAGAATATACTAATGCATGGGAAAATACAATTAATGTAACTTATGGATTATTGTTAACACCAATATTGTAATATTCTTGCATCAATGTCAAATGAGGTACTCTATCAATGCTATGTGTCAATAATAGAGGGTTATGGGATTTTTTCTCTTGGACCAAGGAAAAGGTTCAAAGGTTTGCTGGGGCCATGATTACACAACTATGTGATTAAAGTGAGAGCCACTGAGTGTACATCCTGGATAGACTGTACAAGGCACGGAACTGTATAACCCAGTGATCCAAGTGATGGAAGATGAACTATGGTTAACAGTACAAATATGAGAGTGTTTTCTCATGGACTATAGCAAATATACAATACTAACACATAGTGTTAATAATAGGGGGTATATGGAAAAAATATGCCAAGTCTTTACTATGAACCATATATAGTGGTAATAATATGATCACCTTCTTTCATAATATGTAGCAAATGTTCCACAAGAATATAAGGTGTTGGTGGAGGAGTGATGTATGGGAATCCTGCATATTATGCAGGATTATTTTCTAAACTCACAACTTCTCTAATTAAAAAAAATAATAAAAAAATACATACATTTATTTGTTCTCTTCTGTTAACCAAATATAAGATATTTGGTAACTATAGTTAGTTCAAAGTTTGTAACAAATGTTTCATAACAATGCAAAGTGTTGGTGGTGGGGTGATATATGGGAGCCCTATATGGTAATATGCATGTTTGTTTTATAAATTCACAACATTTACTATACACTTACTCTTTATGTATGTGCATGTCCGTATGATATACTGCAATAAAATTTTATTTAAAAATTATGTAGAAATTCATAGTATTTAGAATAGCCAAAATAGTTTTGAATAGAAGAAATAAGTTAAAGAACTCTCTGCCATATTTCTTGTCTATAAAGATACAATGATCAAGAGAAATTAATATTGACATAAGTATAGAAAGATCTGTTTTATCAGCAGAATGGATAAGTGTCCAAAAAAAAGACTTGCAAATACATGGTAGGTTGGCATTCTACAAATTGGGCAAGTAAAATCACTGGATAAGTGGTCTTCTATTTTTAAAAAAATTGCTGAAGTGTTTTGAAATTAATATGTGCAACAATAAAATTAACCCTGGGCCCGGCTAGATAGCTCAGTGGATAAAGAGCGCCCTGGGGTACCACATGGGAGGCCCCGGGTTCGGTTCCCGGGGACCTCTCCGAGCGGGCAGATGGCCTTGAGAAAGGCAAGCCACCATGGGCGGGGCAAAGCCACCGTGGACAAGGCAAAAAGCCGCCACGGGCAGGGCGGAGCCCCCACGGGCATGGCAAAGTCACCCGTGAAAAGCAGAGCTGCTGCCTGCAAGCGCGGAAGCCGGGCAGCCCGCAAAAACATGGAGGACTGCTGCCCGCAAAACATGGAGCAGAGCCGCCCGTAAAAATGGAATGGAGCCACCCACGAACGGAGCGAGCCGCCGTCGGGGAGGGCCGACTCGGCGCGCTGACACAAAGACGGGGGGAGACAAGAAGCAGACATAGAAAAACATAGAATGGACACACAGCAAGAGCAAGCAGAAGGGGGGGGATATGTAATAAACAAAAAAAAATTAAAATTAAAAAATAAAAAATAAATAAAATTAAATAAATTTTTTTTAAAAATTAACCCTGATTTCAAATCATATACAAAAGTTAATTTGAAATGGATCACAGCCCTAAAGGTAAGAGGTAAATCTATAAAATTTCTACATGTAAGCATGGAAGAAAATCTTTGGTACATCTGAGACAGGACAGCAAAAATGAAACATAAAATTTAAAATTTGATAAGTTTTCCTTAAAATAAAATAAAACTTCAGTTCTTTGAAAGCATTACTAAGAAAATGAAGAATAAATAACTAATCTGGGAGAAAATACTTGCAAAACACATTTCTGATAATAAAATCTATTCCATAATATATAAAGAGCTATTCAAACTAGTAATTAGAAGACAAACAACATAAAAATGGGTAATATATTTGAACAGATTCTTCACTAAAGATATACAGATGGCAGAAATGTATGCAAAATGACACTCTCCACCATTGATTTTTAAGGAAATGTAAATTAAAATGATAACTTATTTTATGAACTATCCAACAGATGAACTAGAATGGCTAAAATGAAAAATGCCTAGAATGTCAGCTTGCAGAGTAACTTAAACACTCATATATTGTTGGAGAACATGTAAAATGTGTTAGTCACCTTGGAAGACAATTTGGCAGTTTTAATAAAGTGAAGCATACTTTTACCTCCCATCAAGCTATTTCACCATTAGATACTGGAAAGAATTGAGAACATGGGACCACGCAAAGACCTGTACAAGAATGTTTACAATGGCTTTTATTTATAAGAGATTGAGGACTTGGAAGCATTTTGGAGTTATAGAAACGATCTATGTCTTTATTGTGGGGTTGATAATACAACTATATAGATTTTTCAAAACCCATAAAACTGGTCATTTTTAAAATAGAGACTTTTATTGTTTATAAATTATATGTCATTACACCTGATTAAAAAACAAAAAACAAAAAGAAACAGTTCCATGAACTATCATATGAGGCTTACTGTCATTAGGTATCTACTTCTAGTTTGCTAAAAGATCCTGGGAACAATATATCAGAAATGGATTGGCTTTTACAACGAAGATTTATTAGGTTAAAAGCTTATAGTTCTAAGGCTGCGAAAGTGTCCAAAAGAAGGTATCATCAGGAAATCTTTTCTCTCCAAGCTGTGGCTGTAGGTGATCAGGCACATGTGGCATCCACTCATCCCTCTCCTCTACTCCAGGCCTTATTGCTTTCAGCTTCTGGCTAAAGTGACTTCCTCTCAGTTTCTGCTTTCTTTTGATTTTAGTTCTTTCTCCTAAGACCTTCTCTCAGCTTCTGGGTTCCTCTCTGTCTCTGCAGCTTTTTTCTGGTCACTTGGTAAATGGGCCAGAGTAGCATGCCCAAATGAGGAATACGTTGTCTCCAAAATCTAAAGAGGCCAGCTATGCATTGTGTCTCTTTAAAACTTCATATTAGGTGTAAGTTCACTGTATTTTTCTTGGATTTATCTCCCATCCTTTGACATGCAAATGCCTTATCAATAAGTGTAGGGTAGTTGCTACTTCTTGCTCACAAGGTCCAATCAACATGATATCATCAATATAGTGGACCAGAGTGATATCTTACAGGAGGTGGAGACTGTCAAGTTCACTGTGGACAATATTATGACAGAGGGATAAAGAGTTGATATACCCCTAAGGTTAGACAGTGAAGGTATATTGAAGGCATTTCCAGCTGAGAGAAAACTGTTTCTGGTGGTCCTTACTAACAGCAATTGAGAAGAACAAAACAAAACAAAACAAAACAAAAAAAAAAAAAACATTTCCCAGATCAATAGCTGCATACCTGCTACCAGAAATGTGTTGATTTGCTTACACAATGATAACACATCTGGAACAGCAGCTACAATAGGAGTCATAACCTGGTTAAATTTACAATAATCCACTCTCATCCTCCAGGATATATCTCTTTTCTGAACAGGCCATATAGGAGAGTTTAGGGGGATATGGTAGGATTCACCAACCCTGCATCTTTGATGGTGGTGCTGATCTCTGCAATCCCTCCAGGAATCTGGTATTGCTTTTGAATTGCTGTTTTGCTAGGCAGGGGCAGTATTAGTGTCTTCCACTTTACATCTCTTACCATAATAATACTTACCCCACAATTCAGGAAATCAATGTCAGGATATTGCCAGTTGCTGAGATTGTCTATTCCAGAACTGAGGAAGTACCACTGAATAGTTCTGGGGACACAATAGACTCACTGTGGAGTGGACCTGAGTTAAAATTTCATCAATCACCAGACTTCCATCAGTCTCCATTTTGGCTGGTGGACCACAGTGACATCTTCAGTTTCCTGAAATTAATGTCACTTTTTATCAAGTGTCTAACAATTGCTACAATGTTGATCATTTCCTTTTTTCCTAATGCACTACTACTCTAGTAAAAGGCTATAAATCTCTTTGGGGAAGGCTGAGAAGAGGAATAACAGTATAAAATTTTGGCACTGTAACAGAGGCCAGGGAACCCAAATTTCCTCTCATTCAAGATGCCCTGGGTCTATAAACTGCCCCAAGACTGGGAACTGATTAAGGGACTGTGACTCTATGTATGATTCAAGTAAGACTTTTGTTCACTTGACCTAGAACTTTTCTGCTTTTACAGATCAAATAGGAATTTAGTAGACTGCCCATCTATTTTGCTTTTAGGTACCCCATTTTCTATTAGTCACTGCCATAGGTCTCTGTGACTTAGATTATTATTATTACTGTATTTAATGATTAAGTGCTGCCACTTGGCTTCTGCCAACCCTGGAACTGATTATCCCCATTGTCTTTACATATCTCAGTTCAGTGACTGAAGTTCCCATAATAATATCTGACCTACAGAGAAGTGTAACCACAGAGAAAGAGGGAAGATGGAATTAGTCTCTCAAATTAATTCCTCATACTCCTGGTGAAAGCTGTGTCCTTTGGACATTACTGGGTTGGGTGAGAAGCTCTTACACAATAGATCCACTCTAGCATTCTAAACTCTCTAAGCCTTTGGATCCCCTCATCTATATTATACCAGGGCAATTGTAGCCTTTTGGTCTCCGGTAATATCAGCCATCTTTTGCTCCATGTTTCAGCCAGCCACCCAAAATAACTTTTAGAGCCCTTTTTAGCTTCTTGAACTACACCATTGAATATGGAATCTTTGCTTAGTGGAGCCTTATCAATAAATTCATCGTGATCCAACTTTGTATTTCTTCATCATTACCCTAACCCTTAATATACATCTCCACACATATTCCCCTGATTTCTGTCTATACATATTGGAAAACTAATACAGTTTTTTGGATATGGCATATTTCCTCATTGGTCACACTTTGGACTTCACCTTTTGGGGCCTTTTGGGAATTTAGTTATGGGTCTGGAAGAAAATAGAGCTGGCAGGGGCGAGTAAGGGAGAAGAATTAGAATTTTGTTGCAAGCCAATTGCTTCAGGGCAACTCATTTCAGTTTCATTTGGTGAAACATGATTAATTTATTTAGGTGGAAGTTGGATGCCTGACATCTTAAGGAAGCATGGACATTGGGAAACTGTTTCCTAAGGCTGGAGGTCTGGTGGCTGTTTCCTAAGGGCAGACCATCACAGGCTTATCTGGCAAAGACTCAGCATAATTTAGGGTTTCAATGTCCCCACTGCCATCATTATCAACCTATGTGTCCCTGGTCCAAATTTGAGGACCCCATTCCTTTCAATCAATGCCCTCAAGTTAACAGCAGACACTGTGCAAAGTTGAAAATTTAGTTTCCATTAAAATTCTGCTAGTCCCACAATAAGATTCTAGGTCTGGTTTTCAGAGATCTCAAGTCTGTGGCTAAATGAAATGAGATTTTATTTCAGGGCACATAAAGAAATTTTCATATCCTTCACATGGCCCTTAGTTGCAATTTGAAGCCTTCAGCTCATCTGTTTCTTTTATAACTGTATCCAGCCAACATTATTATACCTTTTAAATCCACAATACTTTGTGAAGATGTAAAAAACACAGTCTTCCAGAGTCTTGCCTCTTATGACTAGCCATATCAAGTAGTGATATTTTGTGTATCTCTATTGCAAATGCATGCCATGGACTATAAATAGCATCTTTATTTTTGGAAATAGAGTCATTAGTGCTTTTGTATCTACTCAAAGAAAGACAATTGCAAAAATCCCATACCAATTCAGAAATCCCATTTTAAGATTCTGTTTTTCAAGAACCCCAATTCCAGTACCAAGCTGTATTAGTCATGGTTCTTTAGGGGCAGTATCAGTACATATTATGTGAGGTAATACATATAGAAGGCAACTGTAAATATTATGAGATTTAAAAAAATTTTCTCACATAACTGTGGGGATACATGATCCCAAATTCCTTAGGACAGGCTGAAAGCTGGGAATTCTGATTAAGGTTTCTTTGAATTCCACGGGAGAAATTGGTTGGTTGAAGTAGAGTTGGAAATTCTCCCTTCTGACTGCTGAAATAATCATATTTCTTTTAAAGGCCTTCAACTGATTAGATTAAAGTCCTTTAATTGTTGAAGACAATCACTTAAGTTATTAGTAGATGTTATCAGCCATAGACACAATCAATTTACTAATGATTTATGTCAATGAAATGTCCTTACAGTAACAATTAGGCCAGTGTTTGCTTCACAAAACTAGCCAGTCACCATTACCTGGCCAAGTTCACACATGAGTAGAACCATCATAGCATGCAAAATAAAGTTTGATGCCAAATTTCAGATGAATTACAATAGCAATAAACAACAAGTTCTAATGATAATAATGAGATTGAATCTTTTGTATATTGTTATATTTTTATTTTCATAAATGTTAACCTGAAAATGTTTGAAATTAATATGTTGTCAATAATATTTGCACTGGAGAGCATATTGTTAAGGAAATCCTGCCTTAATTCTTTTGTAACTGAAGCTTCTTTCTGCAAACATAAATAACCTTAAAAAGTATGCCTATAGAGGTTGTGGTTGAAACACAGATGATAGCTTCTATTTTGAGCATATTAAATTTAATGTTCGCATGTGCATATATCTACCGGCAGTGACTAATATGAGAATGGATTTCAAGAAACCAAGGAAAAAGACACAAGAAGACAGACTTCAGATTCATCTTTACAGATGACAGTATGTTATTGCTAAGAGAGAACTCTAAAAGCAGAAATTTAAAAAATAACTAGAAAATATTTATATTCAATATGCATAGACCAATAAAGGAGGCTAAAATCCAGTTTGCACTGGTTTAGGTTGAAAATCAAGTAGAAATCTGTGCCACAGATTCCAGAAGATGAAAAAGATACAAATGGAAGAGGTGAGTGAAAGATGCAAAATTAAAAGAAGGATGATAAGATGCAATTAGATATGCTTAGTGGTGGGTCATTGTGACTTATACAGTAGTTTTAGAAAAATAGTAATAGAATAGGTCAAAATTTAAACATAATTTAAAGTAAAAAGTTTGGGTAAAGAGAGTTTTAAGAAGTGCGATTTCTTATGTGAAGAATTCAATATGAAACAAATATACCTAGAAGTATTGAGGGTATTTTGATAATTGCATGCCTTTTATAAGCAAATTCACTTGAAGTAAATAATGAAAATGAAAATTTTATAAAATAAAAATAAATGTCAAATCGAAAAATAAATTTTGGATAATTTTTTTTTTTTACTTTAGGATAAAGTTTAACAAATGCAATTCACTAAATTCTAGTGAGATCAATATATTTTAAAAAACAAATAATTTCCTCTCCAATTGTCCAAAAATACACATGTATAGTTGAATGTTAAGTAAACTTGAGCTGCATGGTCTTATGCCCAGTAAGTAAATAGAACTATGATATTTTACTAACAATATTAGACAGTATTTATTTTGCTTCACAAGTTAAAATTACACTTCAAATTAACCATTGAAATTCTTTCTGAATTAGCATCTCTGTAGATAATACCATTTATGGAATTTTTCTCTGTATTTTAGTTAAAAATTTTGAAAATTAGTTATGAAATTATATGTACATACATACATATATGCATTTTGTCTTTCTCCTTCCAATTAGCAATAAAAATGAAAGAAATATTCCTACTCTTATTTCCCTTTGTTAATATTACTTTCCAGATATTTTATCAGAAGTAAAATATGAAGACTCTATTTCACTGTATTTTTTTTTTTGAGTATCCATAGTGTTCACACACCCAGTATCATGAAAGGCCTGATTTACTGCTAATTTATCTACCAATAACTGTGTAAATTCTTTCTAAATAATAGACACTGTTTGTCCCTAAAATCCACATTATTATTTATGTATCTCATTATGTGAAATACAGAAAAATGTCAATAAAGTAGAATAAAGTATACAGTTAATGCACAATCTCCACTCTCCTTATTTCAAGGAGATGATGCTCATTTTCTCACCATGTTAGAAGTCCCTTGACATCAAGCCATTCATTCCCTCGACTTTTTTTCATTTTTTTAATGCATGTATATGGCATTTCTGAGATTTTTAGACATGTCAAGAATGAATCATTTCATAAATATTATTTTAAAAGAATGAAAATAGATATTAGTTCAACATGGCATTATATAATAATGATAGCAGAAGCTTACCTTGTAAATGTTTCCCTTTATTATGACTTTCTTAAACAGTGTCAGGATAATGCTTTGCATGTCTCTCCATGAGTCAAACTATAATATAATCAACAAACCTTAATTGTACTGTAGAGAATAAAATACATGAAAATGTAAGATATAGTAAAGATCCTCATTCTTTTAAAATCAGAACAGATATCTGAAAGATTTATTATTTAGAACAGTATATAATAAAGTGTCATAATGATACTTTGTTTTAGGCACATTGAATATCAAATGATCTACATTTGGCAAAGCTTTTAGAAAACTCATTTGTCAAATAGTATTATATGCTCCTATAATCTTTGTAGTCTTTTGACTGATACATTATTTGTACATCTATCTTTCAAACCCTCCCATACAATCTAAAGCATGTACACTCTGCTTTTTAAAAAAATGTCAATACCTACTAATTGCTTCCTGAGTAAGTTTTGGTGTTATTTCAATGAAAGGTATAATTTAGCAAACAGATTTAGCAAGCGCAGATAAAACAATTAGTACAAAGATCTTTTGTGAAAGAAGTGGCTGGCAGTACACCCGCAGTGAAGGCTGAATTTGTAATTTAGAAAATAGATTTAGCAAGTGGCAGATACAACAATTAGTCTAAAATCTTTTTGTGAGAGAAATAGCTCACAGAATAGGAAGAGAGAAGACACATTTGCATAGAAATGATATGTCAATTTCACCAAAAAGCACAACATTTTCCAATACTTTAACCTTTTCTTTTCTTCATGATTTCCTTTTTCCTTTTGTATTACAGGTAGTGGACACATTAGGCCATTTCAAAAGTCATGGCATAAGCAATGGTGTCTCATATAGCAAGACCACTAGATTTTTCAAGAATAAACACCACCATTCACTATGACAAGATCAACTGGATTGTTCAAGAGAATGGACCCCTTTCTCCTGTTCCCTAATGAATCGATGCTCTGTTGGTCATGGCTTAGGCTTCAGAAATCAAATTGGCATTTTAGTTATAGTTATTTAAAATAACTGGAAACTTGGACTCTCATGGACTTCCAATTAGAGTAACTATCTGGTATAGCATTCATATTCAGCTTCCTAATATAAAGCAAGGAAAGTATTAAAATAGTGCAAATAAATCACAACATGAATTCATAATAGATTTCTTTGGATTCCATTAGCTTCAAATTTCTTTTCTATACTTAGGAAAGGATGTCAGTAGTATGAAAGGTAGACAGACACTCAGGGCCAAGGCACTGTGCAACTCCAAGATGACACTGTTATCAAAAGACTCCAGTAAAAAAGAAAGAGAGTCATTAAATCAAAAGGCACTGCTCAGCAAAAGAACACTTTATTTGTTTAACTTCTGTTACCCTAGATAAGCTATTTTTTTAAAGATGTATTTATTTATTTATTACATACCCCCCCCTTTCTGCCTGTTTTTGCTGTGTTCATTTTTGCGTTCTTCTGTGTCTGCTCATCTCCCCCTGCTGCGGCGACTCGTCGAGTCAGTTCACAGCGTGGCGGCCTGCCTGCTCGTGGGGGCTTGCCCTGCCCGTGGCGGCTTGCCCTGCCCTCGGCGGCTTTGCCCAGCCCATGGTGGCTTGCCTTCTCAAGGCAGTCTGCCCACTCAAGGAGGCCCTGAGAACCGCACCCGGGGTCTCCCATGTGGTAAACTGGTGCCCCACCAATTGGACCACAGCCAGCCCCTAGATAAATTATTAAAAGCCCCCAGAACCCATAACTGTTGCCATGGAATTCTTTTGAAATTTACAGTTAAAAGTATATTAATAGTTCTTGGAGACTTTGCTGCATTAAACATGTTACTGATTTTGTGGATATTATATGAGACTCAAAGAATTATGCTGATGTGCTCATTACCAATAACAATCACTTTCATGTTGGTCATAGAGCTTAACCATTAAGACCATATGAGGGGGCCGGCTGGATAGCCCAATGGATAGGGCACCGGCATACCACATGGGAGGCCCCAGGTTCGGTTCCCGGGGACCTCTCCTAGCGGGCAGACTGCCTTGAGAATAGCAAGCCGCCATGGGCGGGCCAGAGCCGCCGTGGGCAGGGCAAAAAGCTGCCACGGACAGGGCAAAGCCGCCATGGGCAGGGCAGGTCGCCCGCGAATGGAGCGCAGCCAGCCACCCGCGAACTGAGAGCCGGGCGTGAATAGAAGCAGAAGCCGCCCACAAGTGGGGAAAGCTGCACCTGTGCAGTGACCAGTCTCAGCACATCGCCGCAGCAGGGGGGAGGGGAAATATATAATAAAATAAATAAATCTTTAAAAAAAAAAAAAGACCATATGAGTTATGCTGTAACACTTTAAGTTTGTTCCAACTCAGAGACAATAAGGAGTCAATTGAAACAGACTATTTTCATCTGAAATTGTTATTACACATATACACCTACAAATAATTTTCATTTATGTAACTCTGTAAACTACTCAATTCAGAAAAATCTTGTACAAAATGCACAACTTTATTCATTTTCCAAGTTCAATTTGTTACACATGCTAGCTCTAGCATTTTGCTTAATGTTGTTTAATGCTGTACTTTGTTTAATTTTGTGCTATTCTCAAAGAATTTATCACTAATTAAAATCAGTTCTTATTTGACTGATTTCTGGGATAAAATGATTTCTTTAAAAATAAACTAGCATACTTTAATGTTGAACCAAATTTGTTTTTGCCAATACTTTCAACTTCCTCTTTTGCCAAGCCCTTATCAGAGCTGTTATTATTATTACTGCATTTAATTTCACCTTTTAACACTTTCTCAATAAAAAATTCCAATGTAAATGGAATGGGATATAGGAGGAATGGAGAAGCAAGGAATAAAACAATTGGAAAAGGATATGGATCATTGAGAATATAAATACAATTTGAGTTATTAAAAGTTTTAGGGAGGCTGGCTGTATAGCCCAGTTGGTAGGGTGCCGGTTTACCACATGGGAGGCCCCAGGTTCAGGCCCCGGGTTCGGTCCCTGGGTCTCCTTGAACGGGCAGACCGATTCGAGAAGGCAAGCCAACGGACGCAGAGCACGCCACCGTGGGCGGGATACGCTGCCATGGGCAAAGGCAAGCCCCCGCGGGCGGGCAAAAGGTCCAGCTCCCGTGGGCAAAGGCAAGCCTCCGCGAGCAAGGGCGAGCCCTGACAAGCAGGCGGACCACCACGCCGGTGAGCTGACTCAGTAGGTTGCCCCAGCAGGGGGAGAGAAGCAAACACAGAGGAATGCAGAGGAAAAAAAATTGAACACAGCAAAAACAAACAAAAAGGGGGGGGGGTGTATAATAAATAAAAATAAATCTTTAAAAAAAAAACTTTTAGGCTCTCTCTACCTTGAGGAACCTGCACAAATCTTGGTGTATAATTCCGTCTTTCTCTCCCATTTCTCAGCAAGCTCTATTCTTTCCCCCATTTCCCAAATAAATTCTTTTTACTGGCCCAACTAAAAAATTAAATTAAATTAAAATTAAAAATTAAATTAAATTAAAATTAAATTAAAATAAAAAAATAAATTTAAAAAGTTCTAAATATTCTTTCAATGGCAAAAATATTGCAAAACTTGAAATCATTCAGCCTCACTAATTAAATGATATGATATTTTTCAAAAATCTGGTCTATGATCCATAAAGGGCAATTTTATAAATGAATCTTTGCATTATCTTCTGTAAAATAAATATAGACAAGTTTTATTGTGATAAACTTAACCACTTTTTAAATATATTTGTGTGCAAGAAAGTATAGTAAAACAGGGCACAGGTTTTAGTTTCAGATGATCTTAGGCTCAAATTTCAACTTTCCTTTTTACTAGCCATCCCCCCCCCCCCACGTACATCATCCCTTCTGTTTAACTGCATTATTTCATTAAATCTATATATAATATATTCAAGAATTAACCAGTGTAACTTTGTTACAGAATAAATGTTGAAAATTTTTTTTCTGTGAAGGGATAGATGGTAAATAGCCTCTGTTACCACTACTAAATTCTGTCATTGTGATGTGAAAGTCAAAAGAAATAATAGCCACACAGCCATGGCTCTGTGCCAAGAAAACTTTACAAAAACGGGTGGCAGGCAGGATTTGGTCCATGCTAGCCATAGTTTTCCAAGCCCTACTGTGAGCAATTGTTAGTTGGTATTAAATTTTGAACATTCACCTACGCCGAGTTCATCCTAGAAGAAGGCTCATTGGCTATGTACTTGGAGAATAATTGCTCACCCTATGGTGATACCAAGTGAATTTGGTATTGAATAACAATATATCTTCCAAAACATTAACTTTAAATTAGTGAAAAATTGTCCAAACTTTCCTACATTATGTGGTAGCAGAAAATAATTTTTGTGCTGTCTTAAGGTATTATATACTGTATCATATTAATAGATGATGATATAATTTCAAATTAATTTTTAGTAATTTTAATTTTAATATTTTAATAATTATTATATAAGCACAATAATTTAAACTTTCAAATAGAGAAATTGGATGTTAAAAAGATTGTGGAAATAAATTAATATTCCACTAATAGAAAGCTGAAATCAAGAATGTCATATATTTCTTAATTCTGAGGAAAACAAGGTTGAGGTTAGATTTATATAACAACCTATGTTTCAAAATACTTTTTGCAAAATTTGTCATTTGTTCCTCCAATTATTGCCCAATTTCTATTATAGCATAAACAGCGTATATAGTCATGTATTGTTCTTATAAAATTAATGTCATTATATTGTTTCTTCTTTCCTAAAATGTGAAAAATCATAGGCTATAATTTTTCATAAATGCTTTGTGGAAATAAATATCATTAAGTAAGGAGAGCCATCTGTTGCCTTCCTAAACTTAAAAGACTACCAATATATTGTTTTCCTTTGGAAGACATCGCAAACAGAAATGGTGTCTAATATGATAAAGTAATTCTTCTGTAGTATGTTCTTTTTCTACAAAATCTTTGGATTTTGGCTTTTATTGTTGCAATCTAAAATTAATATGATTTTCCTTGGGAATAAATCTGTTCTTTACAAATAATTGAATCAATCAGCAGAGGACTTGATGTTGATCTTGCAGCATTACTATTAACTAATGCCAAAAATAATCAGGCCATTCAGCGTTACCAATTTTCCCATAGTTGGCATGTTAACTTAAGCATATGAAATTGTTTTATATTTCAAGATCAATTAAGTTTAAATAGTTGATAATATTAAGAGTAATAAACACAAACTGAAGGAATTGTTATTTCATTTAATTGATTTAATAGCTACCTGTTCCATTTTAAAACATTCATGGGACCAAAGTGTGACAAGTGCCAAAAACCATGTCATGTATCAATGCCACAAAATACTTGGAGGAAAGGCATATAAACATAACTGCCCTGCAATTTCCCTGGAATGAATTCTCTTCATCTTCCAAAGTATTATTCCCAAATAATTAGAAGTATGAACACTTTGATGATTTTAGCAATAAGAGAAAGAGTTAATATATTTACCTAATTTTCTACTCATTGCCAAGTGCTCCATTTTTGCAGGTCCAAAGTCTACTCTTTATTCAGGAGCAGCATGAGGCTTTGAAGTCATTCATTTTGCCTCATTTGAAAGACTCTATTCATTCTCAGCACTCGTACAACTCTTTACTTTTACTATTAACATATGATAGATTTGGTCTTTTATTATATTTATATGTGCATTTTATGTTCACTGCTAAACTCAAAGGTCTTAGAAGACAGGATCCATGTGTTACTCTGTTAAAATGTGCAAATTATCTATTATATCTATTCATTTTTTCAACAGCGTTAACTGTGGTAGAATAAAAAACGCAGCACCTGTTCAGAACCATTAGATTACCAAAATACCTATTTTCTTCTATTTTCTTCTTCAGTGACTGAATTAGCTCAGAGACTTTTTTCCTAATCATTTTTACTGACAGTTTGAATCAAAATATGGAATTATACCATTATTTGGCTTTGTGAAGGCATAGCCTTATCCCCTAACATTTATTTGAAATCCATTATGATCAAATATTATTATCCATTTCCCATTTATGACTTCAAATTTTGGAATACAGATCAGTAGGCAGAAATAAATTATAGCATGAAATCAGAGTCCTCATTAAACTCAAGGGACAGTTTCTGTCCTCAATCCTACCAGCAGGCCAGTCTCGTCAGTGTTTTCATGCAAACCTTGCTTCCATTGTTTATGTAAACAGTGTATATATATATACATAAAGATAAGCGGCTCCTGATGGGCACAGCCATACACAGTTATCAGGTGCTTAATCACATTGATATATAAGTTGCTGGTGAGGCATTGAATGAAGCCAAGGTGGGGTAATGAAGTGAGAATCAGCTTGTAATGCATGTCATGGTATTTCATGATAGATATGCATGTAGCATGTCTCAGATTCTTATCCCCCCACCCTCACCTCAAAGATGTCCACATCCTAATCCTCAGAACTGGGGACAGTTACTTTGGAAGGTAAAGGGCACTTTTGTTCTTAGAATACAAATTTTGAAGACATAGAAATGTACAACACAATAGTAAACCTTAGTGTAAAGTATGGACCTTACTTAATAGTATAATTATAATAGCATTGTATCATCAATCGTAATAAAATTAATGCAAAGTGTAAATAATAGGGAAAACTGTGCATGAGTGGGGGTATATGAGAACTCTTTATTTTCTGCCTGGTTTTTATGTAAACCAGCAACTTTCTAATAATTTTTAATTCCTCCCTTGAATGAAGATCAAATAAAAATGGAAAACAATTAGAGAAGCCTTACATAATGATCTAATATTATGTTGAATGCTGTATCACAGTGTTTTAGTTTGCTAGCCTGCTGAAAGCAGATACCATGAAATGGGTTGGCATAAACAATGGGAATGTATCAGCTTACAGTTTTCAGGCTGAGAAAAATGTCCAAATCAAAACATCATCAAGGCGATGCTTGACTCCTCTGCCACATTGCAAGCATGTGGTGGTATCTGTTTGTCTCTCCCTTTCTTCCAGGTTCTGCTGCTTTCAGCTTCTTGCTCCCATGGCTTTCTCTCTGTATTCATCCTATTTATAAAGGACTACAGTAAGAGGATTAAGACCCATCCTGAACCAGGTGGGTCACACCTTAACTTATGAAGTAGCCTCATCAAAAGATCTTACTTACAATGGATCTACATCCACAGGAATGGATTAATTTTAAGAACATGATTTTCTGGAGTAGATACAGTTTTCAACAACCATACACAGCTTTTAAGCATTACTGGAATTCTTCCTGGTGGCACAATGCAATTCAATACATCATGTTTTTTAAAAATGTATTTTAACATTTGTATACACTTTTGTAACCATCACTGCAAGGGGAATTTTTAAAGGACCCTAATAGTGGCAAATCCTCAAGAAATTTCAGAATATCAAGGGTATAGAGAACATCTTAAATGATTCCAGAGGGGAGGAAATTATATGTCCTACAAAGAAAACAACTATGTGATTTATTCTCAGAAATCCTGGATGATATAGTTTCAATTTTCTGAGAACATACTATACCCAGGAAACATGTGAATCAACTGAGAGTGAAGAAAAAGGAAAGAGGAGTTTGCAGGGATGATAAAATTAAGAATTTTGAATTAAGATTATCTTATAATAAGGAGGTATGCACAATGTAATCATAGAGTCCTTTTATGAGGAAGGCAGAAAGGCCAGAGTCAGAGTAGATGCTATGCTACTGCCTTTGAAGATGTAGGATTGAACCATGAGCCAAGGAGTGCTGGCAGGCTCTAAAAGCTAAAAAGGACAAGTAAATAGAGAATTTCCCATAATATCATCAGAAGGAGTACACACCTGCCCACATCATTTTAGGATTTCTGACTCTCAGAACTATGAGATAATAAATTATGTTGTTGTAAATCATTAAATCTGAGTTAGTTACAGCAACCCTAGAAAATGAATGCATTATCTTTGTTTAATTTGTATATCTATATATTCCTATCAATAGGCACTTATCTATTTAAATTTTATGTATATACTTCTATGATGTAATGATTGGTTTGAATTAGAAATTGTTTTTCATTTGGTGTAGATTATATATCAGGCATGTTTTTAGTAATTACATTATTGTTGAATGGTTTACAATACCTATCTGGAAAGAGGCAAGACTCGTGATAACATCCTGTACAGTTGTGTGTGCTAAGGATTCTATAGGGGAAAGGACTTTTTTTCAAAATCAGCCTTGAGAATATAAAAAGATAAAGCAAAAAGTGAACTTTGAAGAATGAAGAATATCTGCTAGATAAATATGGGAGACAGGAGTAAAAGTGTGATGAAGGATAAGCCATGGGTAAATGTAAATTACCCTTCACATTCAGGGAAACTCAAGTTGATTGATTTCCTTGGAACAAAGTAACATGGAAAGGAAATAGAATAAGAGTTAGACAATAAAGGAAATGTCAGATCACTATTCACTATATGAACTAATTTAGAAGTTTCAACTTACCCTGAAAGCTTTAGAGGGGTCATTGAAGTATTTCATGCTCAATTTATACAAAATGTGAAAAGCAGAAACAAGTAGCAGGTTTAGTAGAACATATGAGCCTTCTTAATTCAAATGGTGGCATTGCCATTTACTGAAAGAATTTGAGTAAGGGATTCTGTAAGATGTATTTTCTTCTGTCTTCAGCCTCTGCTGTTGTGAGAACCACAGGAACAATGAGGAAGGGCAGGTGGTGGTGAGCAGTGGTTAACATTCAGCCACTGAATGTGTTTCTCAGAAAAGAATATATGGTGACATCAGGCAATGGCATCACTGGCTGGTGGCTGATGTCTGGAACTTTGTGGCTGTAAACAAAACTCTCCATAATCCTTTTGTCTCCAGCTTTTCCAAAGAGTTTTACATATACAAAAAGTCAGAACCCAACCAAAACAAAACAAAACAACAACAACAAATTTTCAACCATATGTTTGCAATATTTCAGGAGTTTTAACTAAAAAACCTTACCATAATGAGGGTTTCCTCTCTTGATTCAAAATGAAAAATACCTCATATGGTAGGTTTTGTGAAAAAAATAGTTCTAACATTGACAATCAGCCACTATTTGTCCTCTCATTATTGAGCATCCTTAGCAACCCAAACATATTATAGAAATCATATTATATGAAAATAATTGAGCCTACTGCCTCTGCAGCAAGGAAAAGAAAAGATGCTGTTTCCAGTTTTATTTAAGAAAAAAGGAAACAAATCTGTATTTCTTTAATGCCTGCAAGTATTTCAATATTCCTTTTCTCCTTATCATTGTCCTTATTTTCTTTAAGCACAGGATTTAAAACTAGCCTAAATTATCTTATCATTCTACTGCTTGATTGATCATCAACTCCATCCCATCATGGTTTACTCATATTAAGAATGATGAACATAATCTAATTCATACCCCATTCCCTCATCTTTCTCAGTAAAGAATAGTGGGCAGGAGGTAACTGCACTTTAATTTCATCAATCTCCTCAGTGATTGTTTATCCCGTCAGGATGTTGCCTGTTCCCCATTGACCTCTTACCTAAATCTAGGCCAAATAGGATTGAATTATGATTTTGAAATAATATTTTATGAAATTCAAAAGTATCAATGTTAGTTATTCCTGGAGTTTACATGGAAGGTAAGGAATCTATTTTCCCTTGAAGAAAATCTTGGAAGATGCAAAACTGGCTGTGGGTTGTGATATTGTATATCAAAAGATCACATGATATTGTTTACATGTTTTTCTTACAGACCTAACAAGGATCTTGGCCTGAAGAATGCTGGACACAGTACATGTACAGCTATCATGAAATATTATAGGCTTTATCTTTTACACCTGAGAAGCTGATTCTCACTTCACTACCCAACCTTGTCTTCATTCAAATCTTTACTCACAACTTACCTATTACGTGATTCAGCACCTAAGAATTGAGTAGGGCTGTGCCCATAAGGACCCTTTTTCCATTTATGAATGGAAATTCTGTCTGCAAAACCAATGGAAGCAAGATTTACATGAAACCACTGATGAGACTTGCCTGCAGGTGGTATTGGGAACACTAATAAGTTTAACTGTCCCTTGAGTTTAATGAGGACTCTGATTTCATGCTATGATTTATTTCTGCCTCCTGATCTGCATCCCAAAATTTGAAATCATAGGTGGGAAATGGATAATATTATTTGATTGTAATGTATTTCAAATATTTGTAAGGCAGTTTGGGATATGCCTTCACAATGCCAAATATTGGCATAATTCTGTATTTTGATTTAAACTGTCAGTAAAAATTATTAGGAAAAAAATCTCTGAGCTGATTCACTCAATGAATAGGAAAACAAGCATTTTGGTAATCTTATAGATCTGAACAGGTGTTGGGTTTATAATTGGGATTAATAAAAAAGAGAAAGTAATATTAATAGACCAAATAAGCAGCAAAAGAATGAAGATCAGCAATGCCATTTAAAAGAAGAGGAAATGCCTGCATGAAAATGTGAAACCAGAACATTTTGAGAGACAATTAGAATTTTTAGTTCACTGAGCTCATGTCGGATCCTCCAGTCATTTCTGGAAGGAGAGCTAAACTCAACTGACAAGAATAGGTTTAGCAACATGAACCAGGCTTTCTGAAAATGCCCTATTTTCGGCATATTTAAATCACACTACACATTTAATTAACAAAACATTTTCAATGGACTCTTCAAAAAGATTCAGGCATTTGGGGAGTAGTAATTACCAAGACTCAAATCTAAGTTTGCTAAATTATAAGGTTTTGCTTACTATATACTATTTCTTTCTCTGCCACTAATGAAATATGATTGTGTGTTCTTAAGCTTTTTGTTATATCCTCAGTACATTCCAAATGCCTGTGGCATTTTATGTGCCCCAAAGCTGTTATTTGAGTAAATTGAATGTATTACATGGAATTTTATAACTAGGGAAATAACTTCAGAATACTCATGAGTAAATTACCAAGAACTCTAATCTGATGTACATGTCTGTTACCATTTTTCATCATTTATAACAAATAAATGATCTCTTTCTTGTACAGAATAAATTCCAGGAAGGGCAAATCCCCTTATCACTGACATGTATACAAAGTCCAAAAGAGCAGGGGACAAAGTCTCATCATGGGCTGGTCTCCTGGGGTCGCTGAATACTGTGCCATGATGGGGTAAGCAGATGGCAGCTCCACATGCCCCACTTTGAGCCAGAGAAAAGAAACAAATCTATAGTGTTTGAGTGGGGTTTTTATCCACCTTGGGGGTACAGGACCCTGCTACAGAGAATTCCTGTTCAGATAAGCATCTGCAGCTGCTTTGCAAAACAGAACTCTGAATGGAGGAAGAAGGGGAAGACTGAATCACTGGCCCATTGCCTTTCATTTGAAACTTTTAATAAATAAAAATTATTTCAAAGAAGAGAAAGATGAGAGCTGAAATTTCAAGGAAATTCTAAAATTATCCAATGCTAGCAATTACCTCTTTCTCACATGACATGTTATGGTATTTTATCTATACAACAACCAATACATACATAAAAGTTTTCTCTTGTTAAATTAACAAAAGCAGATTTATGTCCTTGTAAATATACTGTTCTTTAGTAAAGGTGAATAAATTATCTTTTTAAATGTCTGACTCCAATCTCCTTTACTGGATCCTCTTCCTTTAACCAATCTGTGTTTCAGTGTTACAAGATTCAGCCCTTTCTTTTTTTCCTTCTCTAATTATATTAATTCCCAACATGATACTACCTCTATCCCCATGCTTTTAAATGCCTTTTAAATTTTGTGATGAGCACATTATTTTATTTTGTCCCTATTTCCTCTCAGATATTCAACATTTCAGTTTGGATATTAATAAGCACCACAAAATTAATATGCCCACAAAAATTCATAGTTTCCCTGCCCTCACCTCCTTCTTCTTGTGTATTTTTCACCTCAACAAGTGACAGTACCAGTTAATGGCTCAAACCAAAAACCTATGAATCAAGGCTGACATCATTCCCTCATATTATTGAATAGAAACCAATATGTAACCCATCAGCAGGTCCTGTCTTCTCTAAATTCAAATCATATCTGCAATCCAACCATTTTTCACCACTACCACTAGTATCAGTCTAGGTTAAATCGCTATGGCCTCTTGCCTATCTTAGTGACCTCCTATCTGCTCTGCCAAATTCTACTCTTATTCTCTTCCAATCAAAGTTCTCATAGTTGACAGACTGAGCCTCCAAAAATGTAAATCAATCAGACTATCTAATCAGATAAGGCTTTCCAATAGTCCTAAAACTTATCATGATTCATAATTCTCCACATTATCAGACTTTCTGCCTACTTTTGACATCATCTACATTTCCAGTGCCCTTATTTCTATTCTTAAAAAAGTTTATTATAACATCTATACAATTTGAGCATGCTCATTTCATATTTAAACTCTGGACTGTATGTGAAAATGGTATTGTTTCAAATACTTAATATTTACATGAATATGTCTGCCTATTATCAAGCTATTGGAAGGAATAGTTCTTTCTTTTCTGCCTCCTCTGTGTAGAAGCTATTCTTGATCACTACTTAATTTCCACCTGCTACCGATAATATAAACAGGTTAGGACACAATCTGCTGTCTGACAGTTACTTATCTTTGCCTTTCCTTTTTTTCAGCAAATCAATTTTATTGATACCATATTAATAAAGCATAAATTATAAAGCACTAAAATAAACCTCATAACCATAGATTAGTAATATAACTTTCTTTTACTTTATATTTACTTAAAGAGAAGTCACTGTGAGGTAATAAGACAGCTCAAAAATATTTAAATTTCGGTACTGATATGCTTCTTAATATCAAAGGTACCATCTGGATATTATATTTGCAAAGTATGTTGACAGTATAATTTTCTTGAACTTAGTGTTAACAATAGTAATGTAAAGAAGTGACCAGACTGATATCCTACAGGTCAAGTATTAAAAATAATGATACAATGAATATTTCCTGAATTAATATATGAGATTTTAAAATAAATTTTGAGTGTTTATGTGAGGAACTTGGTGTAGGAGAATGAATACAACAGCTGCTTTTCCATCATATGTAGAAATTATGATTCTAATCTGTTACATTTAACAGCACAATGCTTTTGAAAGAATGCACTGCTAAGTATTCATGTTACTAAGCATTTTATGCACAATAAGCATCTCTAAAATAACTCACACTCTATGCTTTTATTTTTTTAAACAACTTTATTTCAAATAAAACAACAGAAAAAGGCAACTCAACAAGTCATGGATGCATTACACACAAAAACTCTGTCAGTGTTCAGAAAAATATACTGATTAACACAGATTAGTTAAATGACATAGTCAAGGTCTCCTTATTAATGAAAAAATGAAGAAGAGAAGAAAATTCTTAGTCATATTTATATCTCACAAAACCAAATGCCATATTCTTTCTTTTTACCGATAGCAATAAAATACCAACTTTACTCTTTCTACAAAAATGTTATAGTGTTGTTAACTACAATCCATAAATTACATCAGTTATATTTTTCCTATGTATCAATACATTCTCAACATCTTATACTGGACAAACATCCCTGTATTGATACTATTAACTACATCCTCATCTACTGCCAAAATCATTGTTCTTATATTATCCTCAATCTGCCCTCCAACTAACATGAATCTCCCTAGACTACTCATTTCAGCCATAATTACATCCACAATTAAGAGTGTTTGTTACAATCATTATAATGTGCTGCCATTAAGTCCAACCACTACCACATATCTACATTTAACCATATTAAACATTCTACACACATCCAGCATTTTCTGCACCTTCTCATCCCACATTCCATTTCTCACCAACCTACACTTCCAACTCTGGAAGTGTATTCATTACATTTAGTTCATATCAGTAAGACCATTTGTTTTCAAATCAGGTTTTGTTTTTGTTTTTTATCACAAGGCTCATTTTCTCCCAAAACGCGTTACCAGTACATAACCTTCTTGGGCTAGGTTTGAGACAGGTCCCAAACTTTTGTTTTATTACCTTTTCCAGTTAGTCTTCCGAGTACCTCTAATATGGGTAGAAGTCTTGCCTCTGGAGAAGGTTGGAAATAACAGATTAATTCTCCCTTTCTTCAAACATTTCAATGAGAGAATACAATCACTGTCCCTAGAGTAAATGGCAAGTTTTACTACATTAAGTGCTTAAAAAATATTTTAAATAGTAACACAGTTTACTAAAATACTGTCCACACACATATCTGTGGTTATGATATTAATATGTTTTATTTTAAAAACCTTAATGAAACCTCAGAGTTCCAACATAGTTACCACCATTTACCATATGGGTCCAATAAATATTTCCTTTAAAATATAAAGTAATATTATGGATAAGTTAAAATATTAATAGAGAGATATTGAAAAACAACATTATTAGATATTTTGAAATGATTTAAACATAGGAAATCCAAATTTTATTCAGGTTCACCAATAGAATTGATATAGGAGAAGAAACCATCAATGACCTTGAAGCATGAGAAATAAAAATAATTTACTCTGAAGACATAAAGAAAAGAAATGAAGAGAGGTTCAGGGTCCAAGCAGAAAAAAATATCTGAAGGAATAATGATTGGACATTTCTCAAATTTGATGAAAAAACATGTGTTTTGGTCAGCCACA
>PVKH010003468.1:0-24902 GCA_004027955.1 Chaetophractus vellerosus
GGGATGAGCCTCCCTGGCAATGAGGGATTACTAACAAATGCCCACAGGCAGTACGACTGGAAAAAGACTTCGAATAAAAGGGGAAATGGTAAAGACAAATAAGTTCTTAGGGCTAAGAGACTTCAAAGTGAGTCGGGAGGTCAACCCAGAGGTAACACTTATGCAGATCCCAGTAGGACCTCCTAGGCTTCCAATGTGGAGATCACCCCAAACAGAGGGCCTCCTGAGGGCTTTGGAGATATCCAGGTCCTATATCAGGGCAGATAGTCCCAGAGTTTGGTGCCTTACCAGTGGGCCCTAATTTGGAATCCTTGCTCCTGAGAGTGACAGAGTCTGACCGAAATATGTCTTCACTGCACATGGTCCATCTGTCTCTTCTGTTCAAACCTATATTTGATGTCAGAGTTTTAGGTGTACTTCCAGAGACCAGAGACTACAGGCTGTCCATGTGCCAACTGGGTCCAGATTCTCTGTGGACCTGCAACTCCTATGCTACAACTCAATGGACTCACCCAGGACACCTAGTGGGGAGATGATGGATGATGGCTATCCTGGGGAATGGAGAGAGTCTGCAGCTGCAGGCAGTATAATCTCTTCCATCGTATCCACAGGATATAAGCCCCCTCTCACTTGGTGGTGGAGGGGACATCACCATCCTAGACTCCTCGGGATTGGGGGAAGAGCTATGGACTAGAGTGGACTTGTTGGTGTCCTGTTATAGACTTGTTGTGATTCACGCAATGGAAGAAATTACAAAATTATGTGGAGCCAGGGGCCACTGGACACTTTGGGGGCAGAGAGAGGGACGGGCAGTTGTAATATGGGGGCTGTTTTGGGACTTGGGAATTGTCTTGGGTGATGTTGCAATGGAGGATATAGGCCATTTTATATCATCATGAATCATGCAGAACTGTGTGGGAGAGAGGGTGGTCTACAGTCTGAACTGTGGTCCATGCTTGGTGGCAAAGCCCCAAAATGTATATATTTATTACAGGTGATGTGCCACACTGATGAAGGATATATATGTGGGAGGTTGTGGGAGGTGTGGGAGGTGGGGCATATGGGTACTCCTAAAATTTCTGTGTAACATCTATGTAAATCGATGTATCCCCAAAAAATCATAATAATAAAACAAAAATCTTCCAAAAAAATTGAAGAGAGGAAAAATTAGCCAACCAATTTTATGAAGCCAACATCACCTTAAGACCAAAGCCAGATAAAGACACTACAAGAAAGGAAAATTGCAGACCAATCTTTCTAATGAACATAGATGCAAAAATTCTCAACAAAATACTTGCAAATCCAATCCAGCAGCATATCAAAAGACTTATACATCACGACCAAGTGAGATTTACTCCTGGTATGCAAGGCTGGTTCAACATTAGAAAATCAACATAATACACCACATTAACAAATTGAAGGAAAAAAAAACCACATAATCATCTCAATCAACACTGAAAGGCATTCAACGAAATCCAGCATCCTTTCTTGATTAAAAAACCACTTCAAAACTAGAAATAGAAGGAAAATTCCTCAATATGATAAAGGCATATATGAAAAACCCACAACCAACATCGTACTCAATGGGGATAGGCTTTCCCTCTAAGATCGGGCACAAGACAAGTATGACCACTGTCAACATTGTTATTCAACATTATGGTAGAAGTTCTACCTAGAGCAATTAGACAAGGAAAAAATTAGTCATCCAAATAGGAAAAGAGGAAGTAAAACTCTGTTTGAGGATGACTTGATCTTATATTTAGAAACTTCTGAAATGTCTACATCAAAGCTACTTGAGCTAATAAATGAGTTAAGCAAAGTGGCAGGATACAAGATCAACATGCAAAAATCAATAATGTTTTTGTACACGAGTACTGAACAATCTGAGGAGGAAATCAGGGGAAAATTTTCATTTACAATAGCAACAAAAAGACTCAAATAACTAGGAATCAATTTAACCAAAGAAGTACAGGATCTGTATGCAGAAACGATGCTACAAGACATCAATGAAGTCCTAAACAAATGGAAAGACATTCTATGTTCATGGATTGGAAGACTAAATATTGTGAAGATGTCAATCCTACCCAAACTGACTTATAGATTCAATGCAATACCAATCAAAATTCCAACATCCTATTTTACAAAAATAGAAAAGGCATTTATCAAATTCATTCAAAAGGGAAAGTGCACCCAAATAGCCAAAAACATTCTAAAAAAGAAGAGCCTGACCTTGAAACTTAGTATAAATCATCAGTGGTCAAAACAGCATGGTACTGGCATAAAGATAGACACATTGATCACTGGAATAGAATTTAGAGTCCACAAATAAACCCTTACTTCTATGACCAACTGGTTTTTGACAAACCTACCAAGTCCATGTTAACGGGACAAAACAGTCTCTTCCACATATGGTTCTGGGAGAACTAGATAACTATTTAAAAAAGAATGAAAGAGGATTCCTATCTTACTCCCTATAAAGAATCAACTCAAAATGGATCAAAGACCTAAATATAAAAGTCAGGACCATAAAACTACTAGAAGAAAATGTAGGGAAACATCTTAAAGACCTTGTGGTAGATGATGGTTTCTTGGACCTTACACTCAAAGCACGTGTAACAAAAGAAAAAATAGATAAATGGGACCTCCTCAAAATTAAACACTTTTGCACCTCACAGGACTTTGTCAAAAGGGTGAAAAGGTAGCTGACTCAATGGCAGAAAATATTTGGAAATCACATGTCTAATAAGGGTTTAAAAGCCATGATACATAAAGAGATGTTACAACTCAACAATTAAAAGACAAAAAAAAACAATTAAAAAATGGGCAAAAGACTTGTATAGACATTTGTGCAAAGAAGAAATACAAATGACAAAAAAGCACATGAAAAAATGTCCAACATCACTAGTGATTAGGGAAATGAAAATCAAACTACAATGAGATTATCATTTCATACTTATCAGAATGGCCACTATTAAAAAGACAGAGAACTCCAAGTGTTGGAGAGGATGTGGAGAGAGACGAACACTCATTCTCTGTTGATAGGAATGCAGAATGATACAGCCACTTTTGTGGAGGATTGTTTGGCAGTTCCTAAAGAAGTTGAACATAGATTTGCCGCATGACCCTACAATACCACTATTGACTACATACCCAGAAGAACTGAGAGCAGTGACATGAATAGACATCTGCACACTTATGTTCGTAGTGATGTTATTCATGATTGCCAAAGGTTGGAAACAACCCAGGTGTCCATCAACCGATGAATGGATAAACGAAGTGTGGTTTATTCACAAAATGGAATATTATGCAGCTGTAAGAAGAAGTGAAGCCATGACGCATATGACAACATGGATGAACCTGGAGGACATAACATAGATTGAAGCAAGCCCAGACACAAAAGACAAATACTGTATGATTGTGTTACTATGAACTAAATGTATTGTGTAATATATTCTATGATTCCACTAATATAAAATGTAAATATAAATCAATTTATAAAGATGAAATTTGATTAGTGGTTATGTAGGCCTAAGGAAGGCATGCTATGGGGTGTGGAGTTTTTCTTTTTGGAGTAATGAAATAATTCTAAAAATTTTTTGTGGTGATGAATACACAACATTGTGATTATACTAAAAGCCATGGATTATATACTTTGGATAGATTATATGGTATGTGAATACATCTCAATAAAACTGCTTAATAAATAAATAAATAAATGTGCAAGAATAGCCAGAAATAGCAAGTAAGTACAGCAAGGGAAACATGGAGAGATTGAGAGATGAAGAACTTTCTTGTTTGTTTGGCTGATTTTTACTACTGTTTTTTTTTAAATAATGAAAATGCTCTAATAATGATTGAAGCATTGAATGCACAATTATGTGATTATACCAAATGCCATTGATCATACACTTCGGATGAATTGTAATGCTTTATATCATTAAAATTGACTTGTTAAAAAAAAAAAAGGACTCAGCAATTCCTAAGCAGTCTGCTATAAAGGATCCCTTTAAATGCAAATGTGCTTATAATGATTCCTCAAAGCTAGATGTTAAACAGCAATCAGTTCTTAGTGAACACCAACAATATGTGAAACAGGATGTGTCCAGTGGGCCAAGGCTGAGACTGGGACATACACTGTTAGACATGCAGAGCAGGCAACAATGACACCCACTCCCGCTTGCTACTATGTATCCACTGGTTTACATGGAGACTGGTAAGCTTCCTGGAAGAATTCAAACAGGTGCATAACTAGAGTTGACACCCACAGGCATGTCTGGTTGGAGACAGAGTCCAAACGTACAGGGTGGTGAAGAGTACATTGGGGTGCTGGATCGAGTTCCTACCAACTCAAGAGATCAGATAGTGTGCTTCTCTTCCCAACTCCCTGTTCAGTGACTGCACAATGGGAGCTTGAAATTGGCCATGGTGCAAGTGAAGTAACCAAAATATACAAATTACTAAGGCATGATGTAAAAGGAAAATTTAAAAATATTGCAGGGACACACAGGGAAATATTGTTTCTCCCAGGGAGAAATCAGAAAACTTCCCATGGGGAAAGTGATATTTGAACTGGGATTTAAAGGTTAAATAATCCCTCAGTAGTAGATATGGAGGGGTGGGGGTATTTGGCAAAAGTTATTGCATGTCATGAAAACATCATAGGCAGAACTGCAAAGGAAGGAAGTTCTAGGAATGTTCAGGTACTGGAACTTGGACTATGCTTGTTTAGGAGGGTTGACTGGAGAGAGTTGACCAGATCATGGAGAGTGACAGGCACAGAGCTATGTTTCAGGCAGAATAATGTAGTGTTGAGACAAGGCTGGAGATGGGGGAACCAATATAAATGGTTTCAGTTATCAGAATGCACTGGCATCAAAACACCTGAAAGGGAGAAAGAGGAGTCAAGAACTAGAAGGATAGTGACATCATCATAGAGAAGGTGAACTACATAATCAGGTTTGGGAACAAAGCTGGAGAGTTTGGTTCTGGAATTACAAGAACAAAACTTCTAGTATAGGATTTAGCATATAGGGAAGGATTCATGAGTTCTGTTGTTGTTTGTTTTTGGAGGTACCAGGGCCGGGGATTGAACCACTGAGCTTCACCTGCTCCCCCATAAGTTTTTGATTGATTGTTGACAAGTTACCATGATAAAGTCAGTGGACACCTATTGTAACATGGTTGTTTTGACTTACAATTTCTTAATTATGATGGAACTTGAGCATCTTTTTATTCATGCATTCATTCAACAAATATTTATTGACCTGCTACGATGTGCAAGAGAGTACCCATGTGTGAGTTATATAGCGGTAGTCAATACAGATAAAAATCTCTGACCTCGTGTACCTTGCCTTCTAATGGGACTGATGAACAATAACCAAATAAATAAATGAGTGTTGTCCAGAGAAACAGAACCAACAGGAGATATATGTATATGTGAAGAGAGAAGGAGTATAAAGAATTGGCTCACATGATCCTAAAGCAAAAGTCTGTCAAGACCAAATTCTATAGGGCAGGCCAGAGGCTGGAAACTCCATTAAGAGTGATATTGAAGCCTTGAGTTCTGAATTTCTCAGGCTGGAAACCCAGAAAGGAATGGAGGGTGTAGTCTTGAGGCAGTATTCCTTCTGATCCCTGGAACCCTCAGTTGTCCCTTTTAAGACTGATTGGATGATGCCCACCCACATACTTGAGGGTAATCTGCTTTACTTTAAGTCAACTGACTGTAGATGCTAATTCCACCTATGAAATATCTCCAAAGTAACAACTAGGCCAGTGTTTGGCCAAACAACTGGACACCATAACTTAGCCAAGTTGGCACATAAAATTAATCATAACAATAAGTAAAATATATATTATATCCAATGGTGATAAGTGCTATGAACACAAGTACAGCAGTGAAGGAGTATAGGAAATGCTGGTATTTGGGGATGCAATTTTAAATAGGGAAGGGGGGCCGGCTCGATAGCCCAGTGGATAGGGCGCCGGCATACCACATGGGAGGCCCTGGGTTCAGTTCCCGGGGACCTCTCCTAGCGGGCAGACCGCCTTGAGAATGGCAAGCCGCCGTGGGCGGGCCAGAGCCGCCGTGGGCAGGGCAAAAAGCTGCCACGGACAGAGCAAAAAGCCACCACGGGCAGGGCAGGTCGCCCGTGAATGGAGCGCAGCCAGCCACCGACGAACTGAAGCAAGAGCCGGCCGTGAATAGAAGCAGAAACCGCCCACAAGCGGGGAAAGCCGCGCCTGTGCAGTGACCAAGTCTCGGCGCGTCCCCGCAACGGGGGGGAAGGGGAGATATGTAATAAAATAAATAAATCTTTAAAAAAATAAATAAATAAAAATAAATAAATAGGGAAGGCTTCATAAGAAGTAAAGCCTTGACAGGTGAGGCAATGAGCCATGAAGATATCCTAGGGAAGAACAATTTAAGCAGAGGGAACAGCTTAAATTGTTAAAGGACTGTGACTGGAGCATGCCTGCTTACGCTTTTCAAATATTTATTGAGTATTTTTAGTCAGTGTTCTATGAACTGACTGTCCACATGTAAATTTTCTCTTAGGTTTCCTATCTTATTCTTATTGAAGTATGGGTCTTTTGCAGGCTAAGGAAATCAGCCCTTGCTGACCCTAAATATTACAAATATTTCCCTAGTTTGTCATTTGTGTTTTATTTTGTTTACATTATGGGCATATTGCTATCAATATATTTAGATAGAGTTCCTGTGCAGAAATATTAATATTATGTAATAAAATTTATCAGCCTTTTCATTGTGGTTTCTAGTCACCCCCTCCAAGAATATGGAAAACTTTATTCTTTTTCTTCTTTTAATATAAGGAATTTTTAACACTTAGGTTTTTTGATCTGGAATTTACTTTGATGTAATAAATAAGCTTTTACTGTTTAAAAAATTATATAAATAAAAAAAACTTTTACGTTAAAAAACAACAAAAAAAAAACAAAAACATGCAACAACAACAAAAAAAGGGACTCTTAAAATTGAAAAACTTCTAAGACCCAAAAGAATGGATTTCTAAAGGTGAAATAGCAGGCAGGTTGGGTTGAAATTCTTTGGAAAGGATCCTGCTTAAGCCTACATCCTCAGTTGCCACCAACTACTCATTAGACTCTCATTTCCCAAAGTGTTTCTGTGACATTCTAGTTCCACAAGATGACCACACGTACTAAGGGAAAAAATGTTGTCCATGTTAAAATAATTTGAGACACTTGGAATAACAGTTTTTCTTAAATATAGGACAACTGAGATCCTTTAATATGTTAATATCATTGGGTCTCTCCAAGAGGTATTCTATAGGGTGTATCTCAAACACTTTTGGCTATGGAAACCTCAATTCCCAAGGCCTCTTGGTAACCAGTGTTCTGATCCAGAGCGGTGGTTCACAGACTTGGTTCCATCAGAAATACAAAAAGAAATTGTTATAAAACAGATGGTTGAATCCCATTCCTGATCAAATGAGCATGCGGGCATGCAGGAATTTTTTAAGCTCTCATTGACAGTTATTTGGGAATTAGTAGTCTAGAGCAGCCTGTCTCAAGCAAGGTTCCGCAAGAGAATTACACGCTACAGAAAATTATTTCAATGTCTATTTTCTCAATTCTCTCAAAGATAGGAAATAGCTAGTACCCTTTTAGATGCATAAAGGGGAAGTTAATTCATTACGTATATTGGATTCTTGAGGGCAATATGGTATAATTCTCTCCCAGGGCCCAGGTTGAGAAGTGTTGCTCTACAATATCATGTAATAGCTGCTGTAGAGCTAAATATGGTGCTTGCGGGAAAAAAAGGAAAACCCTCCCTTATATCTTATCATTTCTTCATCTTGTATCCCCTACAAACAGAATAAAAACAACAGAAATACTGAATTTGGTAGCAAGAGAGAATAAAGGGATCAAAATTATACAAGCTTCTTTGGACAGACAGACACTTAGGGCTTCTCAAATGAATAGAGTTTTCATCAATTTTTCCTGATCAATCATTTTTTTATTTTTTACAGGTCTGTTGTAAAGCTCCTTAAAAACACAAAGCCTTTTATAATAAGACTTAATTTTTTACTTTATCCTAACCTCATGCCCTGTATCTTTTTTTATAATTTTTACCTCCTATCAATGTCTCAAAAAAGAGTATTTTAATACACTTCAGATTCCATGAACTTCAATGCAGTGTGCAAAAATTAGGTACATTCAATTTTTAAATGAAGAGTGACATTAATAATCTGAATAATTTAATCTGTAATCATTGGGCCAGATATCATGCCTATTATTATCATTATTTCTCTCCTTAAATCATTGTGTTGTAAGGTCAAAGGGTACATTCCATTATATCCTAATTGGAACCACAGATCTGTGATCTCCTTGCAACCCTAATCCCTATTATAAAATGGAAAAATCATTATTAAATTTGATGTGTATGCTCCTTTTGGGTAGTGCCTTAGCCTCATGAGCAAGGATTTTCTTAATGAAAATTCTACTCATTTAGAATAATCAAGATAAGCACATCCTATATCCTAGCCAGGGTTAAAATAAAAATTTAACACTTTCACTCTTGGCTATCAAAACTAATATTCTGTCAAAGTCAGCATCATTTAGAACCAAAATTCCCAAAGTGGATTTGTAAAGCACTACTTCTGTGCAAAGTTCTGGGAAGAAGGGGTCTCAGGGTCAAATAATTTCAGAAAATGTTGAAATTCAAAGTAAATCTTAGTTTTTAACTCCTTTAGAATTCTGGCAGTTTTTATATTTAAAACAAACAAACAAAAACTTTGGATTCAGAAGTTTTCAAACTTATCAGACTGGGGATTCTTTTTGAGTGTTTTATTTAGTGACCTCCTACAGAACACAGTTTGGAAATTGCTGAGATGGACTAACATTTATAGAGCATCTGTTAAATGTTACTTCTCACAACAAATTCGTTTCACAGTCTCTTTTGAGCTGGTGCCAACATATTGTTTGAAACCATCTAGGAACCAGGCCCAAATATTTCCTTCCTCAGGCAATCAGTCAAAGAGGACTCCTTTGGAGATGAGGCATGAGCAGAAAGAGAGATGGCAATGCAAGAGCAGGTGCTATGGGAGTCTGGGCCAGCTGCTCATGCAACTTAATTTAGCCTTCAGGATCCGCTTGACTTCAATCCCATATATAGCTTTTTCTCTTTCTTGGGATCTTGGAGTGCTCTATGAACACCCAATTTTATGGTCTGGTGGATGAGAAAAAGCCAATTCATGATGGGCTACTCAGGTTGCATGGTCCCTTGGTGACCTATTTTAGGCATTCGGTCACTACTAGGGCCCAGAAGAAAGCTAAGAACTATTTCATAAATGGAGCATATTCAGAAGAGGACATGGCTTTGCTCTAAAATACTAGGGATTTGCACTGTGATTCTTCCACTGAGATTTCCCAAAGCTCTAAAAACAGCATTTCTACTTGCCATGGGCATGCTGAGCATCATTAGATCAGCTGGGTCGTAAGGCCCACATGGCAGAACAGCCTGCACAACAGTTTGAACCAGCTTCAGGGCATCTCTTATTCTAGGCCCAATCAAAACTGACAAACTTACAGGTTATATAACCTGGTAAACAGGTCAGAGTAGCACACTCAAATGCAGTGTATGCTGACTTCAAAATCCAAAGAAGCCCACCAAATATTTTCCCTCTTTCTTAATGACAGGGGCACAAGATGTAGCAATTTGTCTTCCATTTTTTAGGCGATAGCACAACATTTCTCAGTTCACTAAATCCCTGCAAATTGACCCAAGATGACCAGGATTAAATGCCCTTGAGTTCTCAACCTACCTCTGACAGTATGTATTTTACCAAGGCATCTGATGTAAAGTTACTTCCTACTCACATGGTCCAATCAGGGTGAGTCATTAATATAATGGATTAGCATATTGCACTGTCCAATGGTGAAACAATCATGGTCTCTGGACTGTTACTGCAGAAAGTCAGAGTGTTGGTGTACCTCTTTACTGAGACAATAAATGTATACTGCTGGCCCTGGCAGATAAAAGCAAACTGCTTCTTTTGTTCTTTGCTAATCAGAAATGAGGGGACAAAAACATTTCTCATCTCAGTAGCTAAGTATCAGCTATTATTTGAGTGAAGAGTACACATGTAAACAGCTAAAATTATAATTACACCTCCTTAAGTTTACAATAATCACTGTCAATTCCAGACTCATTTGTATTCTGTATGAACCAATAAATGAGTTAATGTTGATGTGAAGGGACTCAAGAGCCCTGCAGCTTTCAAGAATTGATGGCGACACCAATCTCTACAATTACCTCAGGGATGTAGTACTAATTTTTGCTTACTATTTGGGGAAAGCAATTCCAAGGACTTCACTTGGCTCTTCCTACCATAACAGCCTTTGCACCAGTGGTGAAGATGTCAATGTGGGGATCCGGCCAGTAGCTAGTTATATCCATCCCAACCATGCTTTCAGGTATTGAGGAAATAAATATACAAACCTCCTACACTCACTGTGGTATGGACTCAGGGTCAAATTGCACTTACCAGCTAAACTCCAAAGTCCCCACTCTAGCTGATGGATCACAGGGGCACTTTGGGTCCTCAGGGATTTGTATCAGCTCAGGGCCAGTGAGAATTAATCCCTGAAAAGTCTAGGTATTTCCTTTTCTCCCCTACAGATTCACCCTGGTAAATGGCCATAGATTCCTTTGGGAAAGACTAGATAACAAATTTACAGTATATCATTGTGTCAATGTTGTAGGATTCTTCATCGCATTGACCAGACTGTTCTCCTTTCACAGGCCTCTGTGAACTGACTCATGTTGGAAACTGGGGTTAAGCACAAGATTCTTCATGATTTAGGTCATTGCTACCTATCTATTTAAGTTCTAGAAACATCATATTAATTAAGTAGTACCCAAGATGACTGTGGTTAAAACCATTCTGATTACTTCAGGGTAATTACAGTAACCACACCTACTTTGTCTCTGAAGTAAAGCACTTCCACTTGATAGCTACCACTTCAGGATCACATCATTTTCATTAATATTGAAAAGTCCTGTTCAGTGATGGCTTTTTAACCACCATCATCCCTGAAATGCAGAGGAGAGCTAATGCAGAGCTTTCTGAGGATACTTAATCACCATTCACCAATGTTTATCTTGTTGCCTTGGTTTTGAGAGTGTCCAGTGGGTCCTTCTGAGAAGATATAGTGAAAGATGGGGAGCAGGACACACATGAAATATCTACTCCAAAATTCCTCTCCTCCTAAGCCTTTAGATACCTTCCTCCACATTTATACCATAGTTAGTTTAGCAACTCAACTTTTTAAAAATGTATGTCACCAATAAGTCTAGTTTCAACTAAGTAAGAAAATAATAAAGCCATTCCCAGTTGCTTGAGCTATCAAAATGAATTCAGAATTTCTGTTATCTCATGAGAAACTGGTCTGTTCCTAACTGGAAATCTCCATTCCCACACATATTCTCCTAGTTTCCACCAATATAAATCATCAACAATATGCAATTCTTTTGGTTTTAGAGCTCTTCTTTATGGATTAGAATTTGCGTTGTTCCCTTGTAGCATGCTGCGATTTTACCCTGCTTATGTATCTGGAGACAATGTAGAGTATAGGGTAGGTCTTTAAAAAAATCAGCATTCCCTTTTGGAGTGATTACATAAGGTGATGTCATCAATGAGTCTTCAAGTAAGGGGAAATTATCTTCTTTCAAGAGGAAAGGAGGAAAGCTCAGTGGGATTTGAAAGATTTAGATATATTAATACTCACTCAAATTTCCCCATTCCAATTCTCAGGATTTCAGTCAATGCTTTAATTTTCATAAAAGTTACCCACACTTATACTGTAATTTATCAGCTTGCAGAGTCACATTTTGACTATGGCTTTAAGGTGTATTAGTACCATAATAAAAAAATAATAATATATTCTTATAGGACAGTCGTAACTATAATTCTTTAACCATATCTTAACCCAAGAATTTAAAACCTTGAGCTTGGCAATTCAATTAGAATTTGCCACAAATCTTTTATCATTCCAACCAAAAAAATCAGGTGCAAGAATCACCTGGCCTCCCAAAGACCTGCCCTCAATAAATACTTCATTTCAAACAAAACCAAATGAACAAATAGATAAACTATTTTGCCACTATTATGCCATGGGCTACCATATCAGCTATCAATGTCTTTAACCCTACCTAGACCAAATTCCCATCTTTGCGAGTTTGTTTCCTGGACTACATTGACACAAAATGCTTTATCAATCAGGGTTCAGTCAGAAAAACAGAAACAACTCTAGAAGGGATTAGGTGCTTATGAAATCTAATTAAGGAATTAGGTACTTACAAAACCATTGGAATGGCTGGAAGAGAGGTCAGGGAAGGCCATCACTTTGTTTTCAAGTTCACTGCCAGCTTGCAGAGAATCAAGATATTATTTCTGCAGTCCAGATCAGAAACTCAGAAATTTGCCAGTGACAGTAATGCTTGCCAAGTATTCCATTTGCTTCCCTCTATTTCTCAGCCTCCTTGCAGTTATGTGAGGCCATGGAATTAGTACTGGCCAATGAAATGTGAGAATATATGTGTATAATTTTTGAATTGAGACAGAAATTCCACACAAAATTCTCTAGTCTCTCTCTTTCCATGACATGGTTATTTAGAAGACTACTAGTACCTGCTATGTGGGGAAAACAGAGAAGCATGAATGGTGCTGAGAAATAGTAGATAGTGTGAAAGAATATATAAAGAAAAAATCAGAAAATATCAGGAAGATATAAATTTGACATGTGAAATTATAAAAAATGACAGAAATCTGAAAAAAGAAAAGCAAATAGAATATTGATAAATTTTAAAATATGAGAATTAAAAAACAAAAAATAAAAAATATGAGAATTAAAATTAAAAATCGATAGCAGATCAAGTAGCAGATTAGACATTGCTGAAGTAATTGCTATTGAAAGGGAAGATAATGCCAAAAAAAGTTTTCAAAAATGCAACTCAAATAAAAGGAGATATAATATATGTAAGAGAAGTTGAGACAAAGAGGCTAGAGTGAGCAAGTCTCACATATATCTACTCAAGTTTCCAGAAGTAAATACTTAAGAAAACTAAAGAGACTCAATCTTAAAAATAATATTGTCTGAGACTTTCCCAAAATGGTTGAAAGAACCCAGTACTCACATTCAAGAATCCCAATGAACACCAAAAATATAAATGCTAGGAAATATATAAATAAGCCCATTGTAGTAAAACTGTAGAACACTGAAACAACAACAACAAAAATCTTAAAAAACATCCAGAAAGAGATGAAAGATCATCTACGAAGGAAGAACAGTTAGAATGTCAAATGACTTCTCAACAGCAATAATGCAAACCATAAGAGAGTAAAGTATCTTCAATGTGCAAAGAGAAAATAACCGTTAACTTAGAATTCTATATACAATAAAACCACCTTTTATGAGTGAGAGAGAATGAAGACAGTTCAGACAAATAAAAATCAAGTTTACTAAAGAATGGAAATAGAGTGCATAACCTCCAAATATCAGGGGACATGAGAATAGGAAAGAAAAGCTCAATCCAAAATAGAGGGGAAAATGAGGGGAAATTTTAAAACTAGGTCAGATAGAAAGTACATAAGATGCTAGATGAAATCCAAATATGTAAGGTATCACAAACATTATAAATGGTCTAAATTATCAAATCAAAGGCAACAAAAGTCAGACCAGAAAACAATTCAGTAATATGTCTTTTACAAAAGATAAATCCCAAACTCAAGATGAGGACAGCTGAAGTAATATAACAGAAAGAGATCCAAGCAAATATCAATCAAAATTAGCTGCTTGTAGCTACAGTAACATCAAGCAAAATTGACTTTAAGACAAAAAAGCATTAGCAGAGATAAGGAGGCTCACTATATAATGAAAGGGTTCAATTCTTCAGGAAGACATAAAAAGGACAAACTTTTTGTACCTAATAATATAGTCTGAAAAAGCAGACAATGACAGAACTACCAGAGGGAAGCTGACAAATATATCATTATAGTAAGAGATTTTAACACACCTTTCTCAGCAATTGATAGCTCATAGAGAAAAAATAAAATCATTGAGGATAAAGATGATATAACAAACAACCAAATCAATGAGCTGATTTCACGTTTGTTTGTTTTTGTTTTTTGTTGTTTTTGTTTTTTTTTGTTTGTTCGTTTGTTTTTTGAGCCCCTGGGGCCAGAGGTTGAACGCAGGATCTCATATGTGGGAAGCCAGCACTCAACCACTGAGTTACACCAGCTTCCCTGAGTTCATTTGCTTGCTTGTTTTGCTTTTAGGAGGTTCTGGGCATCGGATGCAGGACCTCATACATGGGAAGCAGGCACTCAACCACTTGAGCTACATGCACTTTTGAGTTGATTTCATATAAGTATGATTTTATTTATTTTTCTTCATTTATAAGTGAACACTCCTAATTCATTTATAAATGCTCCTGCTGTTGGCAGCAATGATATCATTGTAGCCAGTATCAAGAGAAAACACATTTTTTAAACATACATAAAAATTTACCATGGAATAGGCCATAAAGCTAGCCTCAACAAATTTCAAAGGGTAGGTGCAAAAAAACCCATATATTCTAACTACTATACAATAAATTTGCAATTAATTACAGAAGATAAGCAGGAGGGAAATCCATACATTTGGAAATTATTTAATAAACATACTTTCATGTAAATGGGTCAAAGAAAAAAGCATAATAGAATGAGAAAATACTTAGGTGTGAATATTACAAAAACAATACATATGAACATTTGTGGGATATAACAAAGATGTACTGAAAGAGAAATGTATAGCCTTCAATGCCTGTATTAGAAAAGAAGAAAGACTAAAACAATGAGTTGAGTATCCAACTTAAGACATTTTAAAGACCATAATACAATGATTTCACATAAAGCAAAAGATAGAACATAATCAGAATAAAAGAAGAAATTAAACAAAAAGGAAAAAATTAATAAATAGAAACATCAAAGGCAAGAGTTGATTTTTTTAAAAAAAATCAATAAAATATATAAACTTCTGGCAAGAGATGTCAAGGAAAAAGGAGAGAAAATACAAATAATAATTTACGTGAAAGTTCCAACAAATATTTATTTTAAGGTAATTTCAAATTTACACAAATTTTTCCAGAGAGTAGTAAATTCATTTCATGACCCTAGCCTAACTTTAATGTGCAAGGAAGAAATGTCAACACAAGAACAGAAAATTACCGGCCAATCGAGCTCAACCTAAATCCAGTAACTCATATAAAAACAATATATAATGACCAAGTAGGATTTATTCCAATAAGTCAGGTTGATTTAATGTTAGAAAATAAGTTACTATAATTCACTACATTATGATGGTAAAGGAGGAAAAAACAAAAAAATTACCTCATTAAATATAAGGAAAAAACATCCCCTTTAATTCATATCCATTTGTAATATATGTAATAAGAAAAATAACTCTGAGTAAACTGAGAATTTAAGGGAGCTATTATATCCTGAGAAGAAATCTATAGCAATTATCACATTCAATGGTAAAATATTAATTAATTTAATATATAAGAATATTGCCATGAATGTTGGTAGAATTGGAAACAAAAAAGCATGAAGCATAAAGGAAAAAATTAAAATATTTGACTACATTAAAATTATGCCTTTCTGTTCATACAATGGCAAAATTAAAAATGCAAGGAAAACAGCGCGTGGGAAAAGATAAAGAACTTCTACAGATAATTTTTTTTTAATGAAAGAAAGAAAAAGAAAGCTAATGCATTTTTTTTTAAAAGGGCAACTTACCAAAGAAATAAGCCAAATGGCCAATAAACATAAGACAAGTCTCAACCTAATTTGTAATCATAGGATGCAAATTTAAACAAAAGTCACAAAAAATGGCTAAAATTAAAAAGACTGACAGTAGCTGGTGCTGATAAGGGGGTAGAATAACAGCAACCCACAAACACTGCTGGTGTGATTATAAATTAGTACAACCACTTCAGAAAACAATTTGTAATTGCTCAGTAAAGTTGAACGCGCATTCGATAACACAGCAGTGCCACTCCTAGGGATATGCACTAGAGAATTTCCTACACATTTGCACCAAGAAAAATGTTTCAAGAATGTTCATAGCAACATTGTTAGTAACAACAGAAACTGAAATCACTTCAAATACTAATCAACAGTATTCTTTTAAATTATTTTTAAAAAATAATTGTGATGTCTTCACATAATAGAACACTTTATAACAATGAAATTGAATGAACTGCAGCTAATAAGGGTGAATCCCAACTAAATAAATGCTAAGAAAAAGTCACAGAAGAATACATACAGTACAATCTCATTTTAGAAACCTTCTAAACTAAAGACAATATTGAAAGAATTACATACATAGGTGGAAAATCCATATATTTTAAAAAGCAAGGGATGAGTAACACTAAATTCAGGATAGCCATCACCTCAAGAAACATGACACATGCAGGGACTTCAAAATTCCATATAAATGTTCTTTATCTTAAGCTAGTTGGTAAACACCTGAGTGTTCATTTATTACTTTAAAAATATACCCATATGATATATATACTCTTTTGTACATACAAGTAGTATGTTTTACATTTGTTTAAATGTAAAATTAGATTTAATTACTTTTATTTTTTCAATTATTTTCTTGTTGAAGAAGGAATTCTTTAAATAATTTATTGAGCCCACATCTAGCTCTGTGCCAACTTTTCACTTGGGTTATTTGTATAGATCCTACTCCATGAGGTGGGAACTAATACATGCATTTTATACATGTGTAGATGCAAGTTCAGAGAAGTTCATTAGCTTGCCCAAGTTCACAAAACTAGTAAGTAATGATTCTGAAGTTAAAACTGAAGCAATCTGACTGTAGAGCCCAAATCAGAGCCATCTTTAAGACTGATGAAGTGGGGCCGGCGGTAGCCCAGTGGATAGGGCGCCAGTACACCACATGGGAGGCCCTGGGTTTGGTTCCTGGGGACCTCTCCCAGCAGGCAGACCGCCTGAGAAGGCAAAGCCACCGTGGGCGGGGCAGAGCCACCGTGGGCAGGGCAAAAAGCCACCACGGGCAGGGCAAAGCCGCCACAGGCAGGGCGAGCCGCCTGCGAACAGAGCAAAGCGGCCTGGAAACAGAAGCAGAGCCGCCCACAAGCGGAGCAAGCCGCCTGCGCAGTGAGCTGACTCGGCACGTCGCTGCAGCGGGGGGAGACAAAGCAGACATAGAAGACCACACACACAAAAAAAATGAACACACAGCAAGAGCAAGCAGGAAGGGGTGGGATATGTAACAACAACAACAACAACAACAACAACAAAAAAGAGTGATGAAATCCTGATAGTGACCACATAACACATTACACTAGCTTTGGAAATAAGCTATATCGAAGGAAAATGCACACATTTGCTGTCGGTTTGCCTCTCATTAGAAATATTGACCAGAGTTGAGTCTTTTGTGGTGATGTTCAAATATCACCACAGTAAGGTAGAGGACTTAAAATCATTCCTGACTGTATCCTGTTGGAGTCTCTTTTTTATTCCTTTAGCTATTTGTGCATTTTTGTTATTGTTTTCAATTTCTAGGGATTTTGGTTTTTAAATTTAATTTTGGTTTTTGGTTATGTAAACCATTTACATGATTCCAAAATCAAAATCCTAAAACAAGGTAATTCAGAGAAGTCTTCATTTCATCCCTGTTGCCTCCATCCTGTGCTATCCCTCCCCTTTTATTAGATTTTTGTTGATCTTTTCATCGTTTCTTTTTACAAGGAAGAGAATACCTTTCACAAAGAAGGTGGCATACTACACCCATTGATTCTGATTTGTGTGTTTTTGATATATAGATGCAGAATCCTATTCTATCATGGAAAGTAAGTTTCTAAAGAAAAGTAAATTTGTTTCTTGGTCTTCAAGGAGCTTCGTTTAAGCAAATTAGGAAACACAGGCTGTACTTGTTTCTCTTCCATTAACTAAATCTCTAGATGATTTTTTGGAAAGTCATCCAATCAATGTGTGTCTCCATTTTCCCAGGTACAACAAAGGAAGAAAACCAAATTATCTCAGATGTCCTGTCCATCTAAAGGCAAATATATACTAACAAAGCCTGAGTTATGGCTGTTGAAGTACATCTCTCTTCAGTTATATAAACAGATTTGAGTACTATTAGGAAGTAGCCCAGAGTTTTTATTAAGATGAGCTGATTTTTCACTTTTTCTCATTTTCTATGCCAACCCTTTAGAGGTAAAGGCTGCAGGAAAGAAATTTAACCAAATCAAACATGACATCAGCAAAGAAATGAGAATGGACATTTTGTTCATGTTTATAACAGCTCTATTTATAAAGACTATTGTATATTTCATCCACTGGGATCATTACTAGCATTAAAAAAATGACTACTGGAGCACAAAGTACCAAAATAGTCCACTCTAAGTACTTCAGACAGGATGCAGGATAATAATCAGAATTAGGCTGATGCATGAGCGAACATTATAGTGACGCAAAATAAGAAGAAAGAATAGTATGTTTAGCTCAAGTAGACTCAAGGAGTTGATGACCAATGTTGTAAATTTTTAGGAACAATATAAGTGGTCATTTGGTAAACAAAATAAGTACACTTACTGATGTCCATTATCGTCAACAAGAATACATATTTTATCATTATTTCCAATGACTCTTTTGCTAACAAAATAGATCTATTAGATCTCAAATCATCTAAAATTCTCTGGGTTACTGATTTACAGAAGGACCTTGCCTTCAAGGGCTGTTATAATTGACTTGGTGAAACACATTAAATTACAGTAATAACCCCATGGTCTTTATGATTACATGTCTGCTCATTCTCTCTTTCTCATTCTCTCTCTCTCTCTTTCTTATCATAAGATTTCAGTGTGAATAGAAAAAAGTTTATTTTGAGCTGCAAGTTGACACCTAATATCTCAGGATCCATGACCTTTCAAAAATCTTCAAGCCATTATTTTTCTAATTTTCTGTGATTAGGAGATTGGGAGAAGTAATAGGTTCTCCCCCTTTGAGAAATCAGGCATTTGGTTCTTTGGATTCAACATTAGGAAAACTTATGAAATTTCAGATGAAAATGTATTTTTCAGAGAATGAAGACCTAGAGAAAATACTTTATTTTCTTTTGTTAGGAGACTATTACCTTGCATACAAATAATCACTCTTCCTCTAAAAGTTATTTCTTGTATTTGGTTGTCTCTATGTTCAGTTTAAATTAAGTTTTAGTTTCACAGTAGTTTTCTCAAATCATCTCCCCTCTGATAAGATGGAGTCTGAGACACTTGACCTGAGCTGAGAGGAGGGTTTGAGAGATGTTCACATCTCTGAGCTGAGGTGATCCAAGAAATGGCAACCAGAGGTAAAAGTAAAGTGAAAAGTCAGGGAAATTATGTGATCAATTGTTAATCCTAAAGGCAAGATAAGAACATTTAGTTCTGGGTAGAATGTAATAATTTGTGGCTGACCAATGCTTCTTTTAAGAGCAACTAGAAAAACTGGGTTAAGTAGAAATTCGTATTTTTAAAGACATCAGACAGCTGCTGAATCAAAGAGGACAAGAAGGGCTAAAGGAGAAAACTTTAGAGATGGAGCTGACAATCTGAAGCCACTTTTTCCACACAAGAATTTGCAAATTCTAAGAGATTGGCAACCTGAAAACTTCCCAGACTGCTGTGGGACAGAAAGCCAACAGAGATTTTAATGGACTTGTGGGGTTGTAGAGATGTAATTCAAGACTTAAAGAACCTCTAACACACGACCCCTCAAGACATTTGCCAAATATTAAAATGGGAAGGGCAGAAGATTGAAAAGATAAGAAGAAAACTTCTGAAATACATACTAGCATTTTCTGTAGTCTTATAGCACTGAGGAGACAAAGATTAGACTTTAGAATTTGCAAGCTAAGCCAAAAACCTCTTAATATTAGAGAAGAGTTAACCACTATTTCATGATCCTAAAGAGGCAAAGATTAGATTCCACCAAAAGGAGAGATCCCAGTCCACGTCAGGAATCCCGAGGAAAACACCTTAAAAAATAAGAATAAATCAGAGGTAGACTAATCCTTAATAAAGCTGAAAGTTACCCTTAATTCAGCTCAATCCCTGACCGGTTTAAGATGGTCAGTCACAATTTCATTTGCCTAGGAAAGGAAAGTTTGAACCCTCTGAGGAGGAAGAAAAAGCCATTTAGAGCCTATATAATTTTTATATGCAATGACCAGCATTCAAGAAAACATTTCTAACATATGGGTACCCCTAAAATTTCTGTGTAACATTTATGTAATCAATGTATCCTAAAAAAAATTGATTAAATTCTTTTAAAAAAAGAAAGAAAAAATTTCTAGACCTACTTTGAGTGAGGACTACATTACTAAAAAGCAAGACAAAAACATATAATAAAATCATAGGTGACCTGGATATTGGAGTTAGCAGACAAGGCTTTGAATTAACTGATGAATATGTTCAAGAATATAGAGAAAATAGATTTTTAAATGGAGACTTTCTCAGAGAATTGTGATCTCTTAAAAAGATTCAAGTTGGAATTCTAGAATTGAAAAAATATAACATCTGAAATTTAATAAATTAGACAGAGAAGAAGAGAGGATTATTGAACTGGGAGGTTGATCAATAGAAAGTAGGCAAACTGAAGTAGAGAGAGAATAAGAATGGAAAATATAAAACAGCACAAGAGACATGCGTGACACAATGACAAGTCTAACATACTATGTAATATGAGCTCCAGAAGTAAAGAATGAGGCAGAAGCAAAATTTGAAGACTTCATGGCCCAGAACTTTCCAGTGATATCAACCCGCAAATTCATGAACCTCTGACACAGATTCAAGCAGCAACCATAAATATCATATATACAAAGAAGAGCACACTTGTGCAAATCATGATAAAACTACCGAAAACCAAAAGGCAAGGCGAAGAATCCAGGTACAGAGCAAAAGGCCAGAAAGTGAGGAAAGGCCATATAAACAGGAAAAGAAGAGGGTAGATTATCTGGATGATCCACTGGGTGGTACACGTTGAGGTTTTTGGTGGGAGCTCTTAGGAATAAAGAGCTAGACAGGGTAACCTTGAACTTTACCCTTTGCTTGGGCGAAGACAACTAAAAACTATGATAAAATTCCCAATTTTGGCACTGATTAATTTGGGCCACAAGCCTGTATTCTCACTCACTCTCTTTCATGTCCAATAAATTACTTTACATAAATTATTATTTTAAAAAACATTGCAAATTTCAGGCAGGATTTGCTTTTTTGCTGGGTACCCTGAATCTGTTGAAGTCTGCTATCTGTGGCTCCCTCAGCCAAGAGCCCAGACTTTTTTAGAACTGAGCCAGAGAAGGAGTGTATTAGCATTGCCTAAAGATACTTTTTGTTCTTTTTTTCCTTTATAGAGTGAGTCAGAAATTCTGATAGGGGGTGGTAAGGAGAGGACCTGTAATTGCGTATTGAAAAGCCTCCCAAGTATTATAGATGCCTGATTAACAATCCATTTCTTTAGATCAGTGTTTCTTGAACTGTAATGTGCAAAGCACCCAAGGATTCGATTAAAATGCAGATTCCGATTCAGATAGCTCTGGGGTGGAACCTGGGATTCTGTATTTCTAATAAATTCCCAAATGATGCAGGATACTGCTGGTACAGACCACTTTGACAAGCAAGGTTTTAGGTGAACTCTAAATCACCTAAGTTTTGGCTCTCTGGCTCTAACTGTGAGCTGCCTTAAGATCAGGGTCAGTAGTTCTCCTAAAGGGCTGAGAAGAGAGAAGGGTGCCCAGTGATTGCCCCCTTGAAGTTTCACCAAAGTATATTCTGAACACTATTTACTATCATTCCAGGAGATATCAATGCATGTTTCCTAGGAGAAACAGTTCCACGGTCAAGTAAGTTTGCAAAGCATTTCAATACTTTTTCCCTTCTTGGAGAGTCACAATGCATATTTGCATTTTTAATAATTCTCAACTGTTTGCAGTAGATAAACATGTTTAACGTGGTAATTCATTTATTTAACTGTGAGCATTCTGAGGGACTAGAGTTCCATGGAATGCACCTTAGGAAATGCTACTATATAAAAAAGTAGTTTTCAAACTTTGGTGTGTATCAAAATCACACAGATGCTTGCTGAAATAAGATAGGTCTTGGGCCTTTTTACCAATTTCCCCAGGTGATTCAGTATCGACCAAAGCTTCAGAACCACCGCTATGGAGTAATCAGAGGAGATTCTGATACCATGTGGGGAGGCAGTTACCTGTTAGCTCAGCTTCTTTATTTCCAAATGCCATTCCAGAAACCTATATTATCCCTGGAAGGACCAGCATTGACTAAAAAGTGCCTTCATCTAAGGAAGAATATTCAGACCAGTTGGGGCTCTCCAAATTGCCTCTACAAAATTTCCCTACTGTGGGTATTCTTCCAAGTCCTTTCACTGTCACCTCCCAGACAGCAGTAGAGGCCCGGCTCCGAACCAGAGTGCAAGAGTATGACTTTTCCCTCTACAATCAATTCATCAAATCCTTATCAATCAGGATTTTACACATTACTGAGTGAACAATACAGACAAGGCACTCCCATGAGGCAGGGGTAGTGGACAAACAGTAAACAAGTAAGCCAATGAAAAGTTCATTTCAGATAGTGATCAGTGCTGAGAGGAAAACAACAATGTAACAGAACAGAGAAGGATGGCGTCAGGGATTGTGATCAGATGCTATCTATGGTCCTGGAAGTCTGCAAAGGCCTTATGGTCAGTCAGGGTACTATGAACACCATTGCAAAGGGGCCAACTTGACTGGAATTGACCTTAATGGTTCATACAACTTCATCAGATATCCCAAATGTACCTGGTCATGAGGTAGCCTACATCCTGTTTACCTACAACAGTGACTGGTCCATACAGGGCTCCCAGTGAATATTCACAAATGGTCGGTTGGTTGGATGGATGGATATATAGTTAATTCTGGTGATCTTGACAAGTTTCATATAGTGAGACTTTAAACCTGTACTTGTTTAAGGTATTGGGCCTAACTGAGTTATTGACTTTGATGGACAGCTCCTTCCTAAATGGTAAGGCAAATGGTAGATTATCCCATACCTGACCATGAAGCACAAAGGGAAATGGGATGAGCAAGAATACAGAAAAGTCCTTTGAAGAAAATGTCCAAGAAAAGAAGTCCAGGAGCACTGCTTTGACCCAGCTGAGGAATGAAGACATGAGTCTCCAAAAACCAAGGCCAAGCAGTTGCACTTAGTCAACAAGCAGTGCACGGAGCCAAGCATTTATCAGTAGCACTCATATTTTGATCTCCATTTTTTTTTTATTTGTGTTAAAATTCTTGGTTGGTACACAACTTGGGAGAGGAAATTTATTTACTGTGTTCATTTTTCTGACATTCCCTTTCCTAAGCTTCCATGTTTAACCACCTCTACCTTAAATAACCAAATACAGTAAACACAGTAAACACTGACTCTGTGCCAAGCATTGTGCTAAGAAATTTACATGGATCATCTTTTTTTGAATACTCATAATAATCCAATGAGGTTATCTTCATCCTAATGACAGAGAAAAAGTGAGGCTTTAAGTGACGAAATAAGCTAAGATAAAACTAGTTAAGTGGTGGAGGCTGATGTGTTTTTTTTTGTTTGTTTGTTTGTTTTTTTTTGTTGTTGTTTTTTTTTTTTGAGTTACCAGGGCCAGGGATTGAACCAGGGATCTCTGTGTAGGAAGCCGGTGCTCAACCACTGAGCTACATCAGCTCCCCCCAAGTTGGGTTTTTCATTTGTTTGTTATTTGTTTTGTTTTTAGTAGGTACCAGGGATTGAATCTGGGGCCTCGTATGTGGGAAGCAGGCACTCAACTGCTTGAGCTACACCTTTCCCTGAGGTCTTTCTTTAAATATCTTACTATCTCTCTATTTCTGTTAGATAGGTTAACATCTTTTAAAAGGGTATAGTTTGGTCTTTGCCATTCAGACTATTTATGTCCCTTCATAATTTTCATTGTATATATATATATTTTTTAAAGATTTATTTTATTTATTTACTTTATCCATTTTAACTCACCCCCCCCCCTTTTTTTGCTGTTTTGTGTCCATTCACTGGACAACTCTCTCTGTCTGTTTCCTGCCCTCTCTTCTCATCCTTCTCCTCCTGTCTACCCCAGGATTTGATTCTGGGAACCTCTGATGTGAGAGAGGGCATTCTACCACCTGCATCACCTCAGTTCCTGGTTTTTGGTGTGTCTTATCTTGGCTCTCCCCTGTGTCTCACTCCTACTATGTCATCATCTTGCTGCATGGCTCGGCAGGGCCTGGCCTGCCTGCACACCTTCTATATGTTTTTTTAAATTTTACCAGGAGGTCCCGAGGATCAAGCCCAGGTCCCTCCATATAGCAGATGGATGCCCAACCATTTGAGCCACATCCACCCCCCATATTTTGTTTTTTAATTAATACTTAGGGAAGAACCTTTTTTTTTTCTATTTTCAAATTAATGGATAGGTACTTGTTAGGGATGAAGGGCAACTTCATGAGTGTTCCCGTGTACTGCCTACATGGCCAAGGCAAGACATCATTCTGTCCATTTTCCAGATGAGGAAACTGGACCCATAGTCAGAGCAAATGTAAGACGTAAAGCAGGAGACTGACACCTGAGTTCTTTCCATTGAGCCATTGTCCAGGAATGACAAATAGGTTACAGTTTGTGTGCCAAAAGCTGATTAGCTGGTATATTAATTTCCTATGGCTGCTGTGACAAATCACTACAATCTTAGTTAAAACAACATATATTTATCTTATAGGTCTATAGTTCCGAAGTCAAAAATGGGTCCCACTGGACTAAAATCAAA
>PVKH010003469.1:0-24858 GCA_004027955.1 Chaetophractus vellerosus
GTTGCTGGCAAAGGTTGGACAACAGATTCTAAGAAAAGTTTGATTTGTGAGGCTCTGAATAGCCCTGAGGCAGGAACCCCTGTCATATTGTTGCAGTCAGTGTTGCAAGGAACACATTCTGACCAGGGGTTGAACTTACGGGACAAGTGGAAGGAATTGTTTTGCTTGCAATTGTAGATTCTCTTTGCTATTTGGGATGGGGATTGTCCATGATCATTATTTTGTTAGTTATCCTGGGTGAGTCTGATGAACTGGAAAGTAGGTGTTGACTACAACTCTGCTGAGATTCAGGGCTCAACCAGCATTGAACAGACTGAAGATTTAGCCTCTGGGACATATATTTATTTAATGGGTATATTACCAATTATAGGTTCAAATAAAAGGTAGAAGGATTGTATGTAGGGAAATTATAAATGAGCCTAACTCTGTAACATTGGGGGAATAGGTTATCATCCAGTCTAAGGTAAAGCCAACCCATGGGGTGCTGATTTAATGGGGTTGTGTGCCTTGCCAAAGTGTCCAGGCATCTTGTCCTTCAAATATGAAGGTGAGTTGAAAATATTCACAAATAAATAAAAACTAAGAGTTCATTGAAAAGTATGCAGAAAGCATTAAAGGGAGGCTTACAGCCTGAAAGGACAGGAGAGAGAAGTTTGAGGAGAGTGTAAAAGGAAAGACTAGCAGAAAGGATAACTAAAAGAGTAAAAAGACAAGCAAAAATAAGATATGACATTTGAAAGCCAAAGAATAAAATGGTGGAAGTAAATAATGCGTTTACAGTAATATCATTGAATGTAAATGGATTAAACTCCCTAAACAAAAGATATATAATGACAGAACGGATAAAATAAAAACATGAGCCATTGCTGTCTACAAGAGTCTCACCTTAGATCCACAGATGCAAATTGGCTGAAAAATGAAAGGTTGGAAAAAGATATTTCATGCAAATTGTAACTAAAAAAGAGCAGGGGTAGCTATACTAGTATTGGACAAAACAGTCTTGAAATGCAAAAAAAAAGGAAAGTTATAAGAGTTGCGGAAGGCCATTATATATTAATAAAGGGGACAATCCACCAGGAAGAAGTAACAGTCATAAATACCTACGCACCTAACCAGGGTACCCCAAAATACACAATGCAAACTTTGGCAAAACTAGAGGAAGAAATAGACATCTCTACAATAATAGTTGGAGACTTCAACACACCAATCATATCATTATTTAGAACAACTAGACAGAAGATCAACAAGGAAACAGAGAGCCTGAACAATGTGATAAATAAGCTAGACCTCACAGACATATGTAGAATGTTGCATCCTAAATCAGTGGGTTATACATTCTTCTCAAGTGCTCTTGGATCTTTCTCCAGGATAGTCCACATGTTGGATCACAAAGCAGGTCTCAATAAATATAAAAAGATTGAAATTATACAAGCACCTTCTCAGATCATAATGGAATGAAATTGGAAATCAATAATATATAGGAAAGGGGGAAATTTGCAAATGTGTGGAGTCTGAACAACACACTCCTAAACAATTAGTGGGTCAAAGAAGAAATTGTAAGAGAATTAAATATCTTGAGACAAATTAAAATGAGAACACAACTTATCAAAACTTTGGGGGCCCGGCTAGATAGCTCAGTGGATAAAGAGTGCGCTGGGGTACCACATGGGAGGCTCCGGGTTCGGTTCCCAGGGACCTCTCCGAGCAGGCAGATGGCCTTGAGAAAGGGGAGCCACCGTGGGCAAGGCAAAAAATAGCCGCCACGGGCAGGGCAGAGCCCCCACGGGCATGGCAAAGTCACCTGTGAAAAAAAAGCGGAGCTGCTGCCTGCGAACCGCCGCGGAAGCCGGGCAGCCCGCAAAAAACATGGAGGACTGCTGCCCGCTAAACATGGAGCGGAGCCGCCCGTGAAAGCGGAGTGGAGCCACCCAGGAACGGAGCAAGCCGCCGCCGGGGAGGGCCGACTCGGCACGTCGCCGCAAAGATGGGAGGAGACAAGAAGCAGACATAGAAAAACACAGAAGAATGGACACACAGCAAGAGCAAGCAGAAAGGGGGGGGGGGTGGATATGTAATAAATAAAAAATAAATCTTTAAAAAAAAACTTTGGGATGCAGCAAAGGTACTGCTGAAAGGGAAATTTATAGCCCTAAACACCTATATTAAAACAGAAGAAAGAGCTAATATCAAAGACCTAACTGAACACCTGGAGGAACTAGAAAAAGAACAACAAACCAATTGCCAAGCAAGCAGAAAGTAAGAAATAATTAGAGCAGAAATAAATGAAATTGAGAACAACAAAAACAATAGAGAAAATCAACAAAACCAAAACCTGGTTCTTTGCGAATATCAATAAAATTGGCAAACCCTTAGCTAGACTAACAAAGAAAAGAAGAGAGAAAATGCTAATAAACAAAATCAGAAATGAAAGGGGGACGATAAGACTGAGCCCACAGGAATAAAAAGGATCATAAGAGTGTATTATGGGGTGGGGCTGGCTGTAGCTCAATTGGTAGAGCGCCGGTTTACCACGTGGGAGGCCCCGGGTTTGGTTCCCGGGGCCTCCTTGAGTGGGCAGACCGCCTTGAGAAGGCAAGCCGCCATGGCAGGGCAAAGCCGCCACAGGAAGGGCAGGCCCCCACGGGCAGGACAAGCTGCCCACAAGCAGGCAAGGCCACCGCCTGGTGAGCTGACTCGGCGAGTCGCCGCAACGGTGGGGAGACAAGCAGACACAGAAGAATGCAAAAATCAACACAGCAAGAACAAGCAGAATAGTAATAGTAATTTTTTAAAAAGAGTGTATTATGGGAAGTGGATGTGTCTCAAGCATTTGGGTGCCAGCCTACCACTGGGAGGTCCCCGTTCAGTTCCTGGTGTCTCCTAAAGAAGATGAGCAAGACAGCAAACTGATGTGACGGGCTGGCCCAGTGAACTCACACAACAAGGCAATGCAAGGAGGAAAAACAATTAGAGACTCAACAAGCAGGGAGCAGAGGTAGCCCAGGCAATTGGGTGCCTCCCTCCCACATGGAAGGTCCCGGGTTCAGTTCCCAGTGCCTTCTAAAAAGATGAGCAGACATAGCATACAACAAACAGACACAGAGAGAAGACAGTGAGCATAAACAATGAAGGGTGTGGGAGAGAGAAATGAATCTTTTTTAAAAAAGGATATTATGGGAAACTGTATGTCAAAAAATTAGACAACCTAAATGAAATGGACAAATTCCTAGAAACACACAAACAACCTACATTGACTCTACAGGAAATACCAGAATTGAACAAACCAATCACGTTTAAAGAGATTGAATCAGTTATCAAAAATTTCCCAATGAAGAAAAGTCTACGGCCATCTAGATTGCTTTACAGGTGAATTCTGCCAAGCATTTCGAGAAGAATTAACACCAATCCTGTTTAACCTCTTCCAAAAAACTGAAGAGGAGGGAAAATTACCTGACACATTTTATGACAGCAAAATCACCCTTATACCAAAACCAGGTAAAAATTCTACAAGAAAAGAAAATTATAGTCAATCTCTCTAATGAACATAGATGCAAATATTCTCAACAAAATACTTGCAAATAGAATCCAACAGCATATTAAAAGAATTATACACCATGACCAAGTGGGATTTATTCCTGGTATGCAAGGATGGTTCAACACAAGAAAATCAATTAACGTAATATACCACATTAACAGATTGAAGAGGAAAATACCACATGATCATCTTGATCGATGCAGAAAAGACATTTGACAAAATCCAGCATCCTTTCTTGATAAAAACTCTTAAAAAGGTAGGAATTGTTAGAAAGTTCTTCAATATGATAAAGGTCATATATGAAAAACCCATGGTCAACATCATACTCATTGGGGAAAAATTTATAGCTTTTCTTCTACAATAGGTACAAGTCAAGGATGCCCATTATCACCGCTGTTATTCAACATTGTATTAGAAGTTCTAGCTAGAGCAATTAGACCAGGAAAAAAAGGCATATAATGGAAAAGAGGCAGTAAAACTCTGACTATTTGCAGATGACATGATCCTATATTTAGAAAATGTTGAAATGTCTGTGACAAAGCTACTTGAAATAACTAGTTCAGCAAAGTCGCAGGATACTAGATCGACATGCAAAAATCAGTAATGTTTCTGTACACTATTATTGTACAATTTTAGGCTGTAATCCAGAGAAAAATTGTATTTACAATAGCAACAAAAAGACCCAAATTCCTAGGAATCAATTTAACCAAAGATGTACAGGACCTATAGTTAGAAAACTACAACACACTGCTAAAAGAAATCATACTGCAGTGGGACACAGCAGACCAAATTTGTGGGCCAAAACCTGAATCATATTTAGGCTGTGTCTCTGTCTCCCCTTTCCTGGGGAGGTAGACCCCTGCAGCCCACTCTGTGCATAGCCACAGGTCAGAGGCCAGAGAATTCAAAGCTCTTTGCTCAGGGGCTGGGAGTATGGGCACCTGCAGCTACAGCTTTTACTCAAGAGTTTTCCCTTCAAGATTCTTTTCCTTTGCCCTTCTGTCTTCTGAATGGTGCCCAGCCTTCCCCTCGTACCCTAAACTCTAAAACAGGTGTTCTTAACCAGGGGTCTGTCGAAAGATTTCAGGGGGTTCAGTGGCATGAATTGAAAAAAAAATCAACTTATTATCTTTATTTTCTCTGACCTCTGATTTTGAGTGTCATAAAACTGTCTGCTGCTACATTGTGAGAAGGGGTCCATGGTTTTCACCTGATTGGAAAATGAGTCCGAGGAACAAAATAAGGTTAAGAACGCCTGCTCTAAAACATTTTTTTTTTTCCAGGCTGTTTCTGCCTATCTTCTAGCTTTTTTTCTGGAAGAGAATTAAGTCCTGTGTCTCTCTAATCCTCCATCTTTCTGGAAGTCCTACATGACTTTTTAAATTATTGTTAATGAATAGGACATTGAGAACATTGATGGATTGATGGAGGATGGATGGATGAAGAGATGTGATTAAGTAAATGTAGAAACACATTAATTATAGGATCTAGATGATGGGCATATGGTTGTCACTATACAGTACATTCAACTTATCTATCTTTTAAATTTTTTCACAATGAAATACTGGAGAATAAAATGCCCAATGTCATAAACTTCACATGATTGTCAAGAGTAATTATATGGGGAAATGGATATGGCTCAAGTGATTGGGCTACCGTCTACCATGTGGGACGTCCAGGGTTCTATTCCCAGGGCCTCCTGGTAGAAGGTGAGCTGGCCAGCGCTGAGTGCTGGCCGGCGCAGGAGTGCTGGCCCTCACAGAGAACTGGCACAGCAAGATGACACAACAGAAAGAGACACAGAGGAGAGACAATAAGAGACACAGCAGACCAGGGAGCTGAGGTGCTGCAAGAGGTTGAGCACCTCTCTTCCATTCCGGAAGATCCCAGGATCAGTTTCTGGTGCTGCCTGAAGAGAAGGCCTGCAGACAGAAGAACACATGGAGAGCAGACAGCAAGTGAAAAATGAGGGGGCTTGGGAATAAGTAAATAAATCTTAAAAAAAAAAAAAAGGTAATTATATGATTTCAGACTTCAAGGTCTGCAAGCTACATTAATGTCACATTTGTTTTTCTTGCAGGTCAAGTTCAGTGAGCTGACTGTTGACATGTTCCGGATGTTACAAGCCCTGGAAAGGGAGCCAATGAATTTAGCCTCCCAGATGAATAAACCAGGAATGCAGGTGATCTTTTCCCCACATTTCCAATTTTGGTAACACTTTTCCTGCTTTCCTCTTCATGAAATGCAGCCCCCATTATTCAACAAATGGTATAAGTATGAGAAAGAAGTTCTCTTGATGAGGCACAGGAGAAATAGATAAACATAATAATAGCAACATTGAGCAAAAAGAAAGATATTTGATGAAGAGAATAGTGAAAATAGGCATTGAGACATCTGTCACATACAACTTATTTTCTGTGTGTAACTACAGGAGTCAGGTGACAAGCCTACCAGACGAGAAAATCCCCACAAGTATCTGCTCTACAAACCAACCTTCAGCCAACTATACACATTCTTAGCAGCATCTTTTAAGGTATGTCTGATCCAATATTGTTTACTATATGGGGAAAGTATGCCCTAAATGTGATCTGAGAGTCACTCTTCTCTTTGAAGTCAAGAATTTAGGTAGAATATTAAAATGAACAAGTGCATTTAGAATAACTATCCTAATCCTAGCCATTTTTGGAATGGAAATTCTTTGATGTGAATGTTACTCACCATTAGTTAATGGGAATATTGATTAATTATCATTCTCCTTCCTCTGGGTTCTTATTACTAAAGAACTTTAGTAATTTCTATAAATGTTGGGGTTTTTGAAGCAGAGAATATCTTCACAACTTTTGGTAATAGTTATGGATTGTAGATTTATAAGGAACCTTTGCTGTGTAGAGAGTTCTAAGTCAGAACCAGCAGGAGTGAATCTTCTCTTGGAAAAGTCAACAATATGTTAACTTAGGTTTTTGTTTTCCCCCAAATTTTAACATGTCATATATTAAATAAAACTATTGTTTTTCCTATTTGTTATTTTGTATATGTGATATTCTTTAATTTCAGGAGCTGCCTGCCAATAGTGTGCTTCTGATTTACCTGTCAGCCACTGGCGTTTTCCCCACAGGTCGTTCTGATAGTGAAGGTACAATAAAGGAATGCTCCCTGTCATGAGCAGGGCTTGAATTCTCTTTATTTTCTACAAGACAATGGCTCATAGTCCACAGACTATCTCAGGTTTCTAGAGAGGCTTCAATTTTGAAACCTGGTCTATTTCTTAAAATGTTAATTGTAGATTCCCCAGTCAATTTTTTTAATGAAATATTATACATTGAAGTCCTTAAATCGTTAGAAAATTCCTATATTAAATTCATGGCTCATTTTCAAAATTGCTGAAAGTATATTTTACATATAGAATTTGATGTTTTGATGTTGTAAAGGATGGTATAATAACCAAGCCTAATTATCTAGTTGACATTATTGAATTTCTCTGAGCCTTTAGTGCATTGGGAAATCTGGTCAGTGGCTAAGTTGTGGCTGAAAGTCTTTGTAGAAATCAGTGCACTTGTGTAACTGAAATCTCAAGTCTATGTCATGATTTTATTAGTTCTGTCCTTTCTTTTCTTTATATTGTTTTCATGGATTCAAACTGTAGAATATTGGGATGCTGTTTCAGAATATAATCTTAAAACTGCCCAGAATATGAGTCCAGAAATAGGTCAGATTATATGTGTAACTTGGATGAAAATAAGACAAATAAATTTTTTTCTGGGAAAAATTTTTTTAACACCCTTAACATTTTCCTCCTCATCTGTTTGTTGAAATCTGCATTCCTTTATAAGTGCATGACCCTGTCATCTTCCTTGCATGACCTACAGATCTTAAAATGTTAAAATGAAGACAAAACAAAATCTCTGTAGTCTTTTCATTGTTGTGATTTTGTTCAGAAGTAAATATAATGCTTATAATAAAGAGTAATGGTAATGAAGTTAGTACTGTTACTTATAAATAATTACTTCCACGTCTCCTAACATATCGTTAAATCAGGTTTGTGGGGCCCTAGCTTAACATATTGACCTTTTGTTTTACTTTTTTCAGAGTACAGTATGTACTAACTGAATGGTCTTTAGGAGAGATTATTCTGAACATCCCACAGTTGCTATTCTGTTTAGATAGGAGTTTAGAAAAGTGATGTGACCATTAGGAAAAGGTTAACTTCAAAACTGGAACTGAAGTGATTGATATAATAGCAATAATAATAGATTTTGCACACACTAAAATTTCACAGTACTTTTCTTAAAAATAAAGTTTTTATAAATGAGAACTCTTAGATTCCATTCAAATTTTGCCCTAAATATTACAATGTGTCTCACTTAAAATTATATTTACGAGATTATTGAGTAAGATTTCATTCTGTAATGTTCTTATTTAAATAATTTTGTTGAATCTGAGGTTATTATTTTACTTGAAATATAAAGATCATTTTGAATATGCTTTCTTCTCCATTCCTTTTATTACCCAGTATATTGGGATGTTGTAGTTTCTTATTTTTTTTCTCATTATATTCTGTTTGAACCACAAATTATTAACTAAATTATTTTTAAAAATATTGAAACAAACAACATACTGAAATCATTTAAATAATGTATTAAATTAAAACATTAAGTTTTAAAATAATTAAAATTTTTTCTATCCTCTGTGTTTGTCAGCGAGAGATTCACACAGTACCTCTCTCTTGTATTGAACAATATTGATCAGTGTTACTCTCCAGTTGAAGTCTAGGATTCTTCCCTTTGTTTTTATAGGTCCTTATGATTTTGGAGGTGTACTTACTAATAGCAACCGGGATATTATAAATGGAGATGCCATCCACAAACGAAATCAGTCCCACAAGGAAATGCACTGGTATGTATTCATTGTCTCCCTACTATAAAAATTATAATCCTCTCTTTTAAAATTTTAAATGAAATGGAGACTTTTTTCTAGTACTAGGAAGTTTCCCTATAAACTACTATTCATAACATTTATTTGGATTCCACCAATATTTCAGTCTCTGGCTATCCTAGGAAATTAGAATTTGGGGCTCATGCTTATTTATTGAACAAATATTTAATTAAGTATCTATTATATATCAGGCACTATTCAATCGTTAGTGATACATTAGTGAACCAAATTGCATTATTGTTGGAGGAGACAATAAATATATACATAAATGAATAATACGTCAGGACATGATACATGTTAATATTAATATCTCTTAACTTTTTTTTTCTTTCAAATAAAACTACTGAATGGCTATCCCAGTAAATACAGACTGTTTTTGACCTTTGCTTAATCGATGTTTTCTCTTAGTACTATGATAAAAAGATGTAACAAGACCAAATTACGGAATAAGATTTCTTCCACTTGGTTGATATAATTACACAATGTTTCATTGTTGTTGTTTTCCCAGCCTTCATCCTGGAGATCTCTATCCTTTCACAAGGAAGCCCCTGTTTATCATTGTGGATTCATCCAATAGTGTTGCATATAAGGTGGGTTCCAAGAGTGCTATTGCATATGTTAGACATTATGGCACCAAACCAAGGGTACCGACTCTTAACATGTTCCCTTTCTGTTTTGCTTTATTTAATCTCATTTTACATTGTTTGTATTTTGTCTTTCTTTTCTATTGAGGTTGTACATGCTAGTCAGGATTTGATGCTATGAATAGAAAGAAGAAAAAAAAAACACATGAATGGAACCTCAGTGGAAAGTAATAAATTCTCCTGCAGGGAAAAAAATTCAAGATTTCTAGGATCTCTGGTGGGAGGTTTATATTTGTTATATAACCTAGAATAATTTTCCTTTGTAGAGATAGTGACATGTGGATGAATTTTATTTTCTATTTGTATTAGTCAGCCACAGGTGCACCTTTTGAAATATACCAAAGATTGGTCAGTCTTTATAAAGGGTATTTATTTGGGGTAGACGCTTACAGTCACCAGGCCACAAAGCATAAGTTTCTTCTCATACCAAAGTCCACATGTTGGAGCAAGACGGCTGCCAATGTCTGCAAGGGCTCAGGCCTTTAGGTTCCTCTCCTGCCGGGGCTGCGTTTCTCTCCGGGCTTAGCTTCTGTTTCCTCCACAAGTTCAGCTGTAGACCATGAGGCTCTCTACGCTTTTGCGTCTCTCCACAAGGCCAGCTGTAGACTATCGGGCGAACGGCTCACTTATCTTCTCCTGGAGCGCTTCTCTCCAACATCAGAACTGCTTCTCAAATCTCTTCTCCCATCTCTGCTGCCTTTTGTCTAGCCTTTTATACTTGAGACCACGCCCACCGAGGGGTGGGGCTCAATGTCCCACTGACTTGTCAGTTAACGCCCTAATCATAACTTAATCATGCCCAGATGAACAGATCAGTTTACAAGCATAATCCAATTTATATTTTTGGAATTCATAATTGAATAAAACTGTCAAACCATTACACTATTTTTCAAACTTATTCACCCTCTATAGCCCCTTTAATTTAAGTGAAAATTTCTAGTTATAGTCTTTGAATATTAACATATGGTTGTAGATGTACTTAATTTTTTAATTACTTGGTTTTTTAAATTCTTTTTTCTTTTTTTTAAATCAATTTTATTGATACATATTAATAAGGCATACAATCCATCCAATCAATGGTATTTGGTATAATCACATAATTGTGCATTCATCACATCAATCATTATTAGAGCATTTTCATTATTTCAATAATAATAATAAACAAAAAACAAACAAAAAAATCTTTACCCCTTAATAATCACCTCTCAATCTCTTTATTATCTTTAATTTGGGATAATAAGAGGTAAAAGATGGCCCTGGGTGATAAAATAAATGACAGGGATCTAACTTTGAAAGTATTTGTTTTATATTTTTCTGTTGAAGCAATGGTTTTCAGTGGTTCTATAAAGAATGTCAGCAGTGAAACACTTTAAACTTGGATATTAGAATTCAAACTATAGTAATTTACAGAAAATGCAAGCAGAATCTTTGGAATCCTTTGTATTTCACTGGAATATTTCCTTAGTGAACAGTATATTCAGAAATATGTTGAGTGAGCAGATCTGCCACTTACAACTATTTCTGTTATGTTTGTTCATATTTGCAATAAGATGGAGAAGCAAACATTAGTATATTTATTTCAGGAGAGCAATGGAGATGTCTTGGAGCCAAGAGAGCTGACTCCAAATATATGTCTTCTACCTAGTTTTCATGTTTAGTATCAATTTATAAAAATTATACTCTGAATTCCAAGACCATCTATCCCATACTAGATTTTTCAGTATATTTCCTGGTACCTACTTTGTTTAATATTTAAGTTTAATATTATAACTGTTGATTGCTCATAAAGTTAGCTGTATATTTTCTTTATTTTTTCTTTATTTTAAAGAAGCTTAAGATTACATAAATGTTACATAGAAAATATAGGGGATTCTCATTTACCCCACCTCTCCTCTCCCACATTTTCCCCCATTAACCACATCTTTCATTAGTGTGGTACATTTGTTACAATTGATGACCGTATATTGAAGCACTGTGCTAACCATGGTCTATAGTTTACATTATGGTTTATACTTTGCACTGCAAAATTTTACAGGTTTTGACAAAACGTATAATGGCTTGTATTCATCACTGCAATATCATGCACAACAATTCCAGTGTCTCCAAATGCCCCATATTACACCTATTCTTCCCTTTCCCTCCCCTCAGAACACTTTATATCAGTGTTACAAATTCTTCCATTACTAGGATAATAATAAGTCCACTTTAGTCTATAGTTGCAGTCCCATCTTATGTTTGTTTGTTCTTCCATCTTGAGAATTTGGGGAGCTGTATATTTTCTTAAAACTAGAAATTGGTTAGTTTTTCTCAATTTTTTGGACATTGTTGATTACATTATACAATCTCAAGAATATCATTCACTGTATGTGCCTGCTATTTCTAGAGTGCTGTTTTGATGTAAAATGAGTATTGGATGCTGTTTTAGTCAGGGTTCTCTTGGGAAACAGAATCAACAGGAGATATCTGTTAATAATATAAGATTTTATAAGAGTCTCTCACGTGACCGTGGGGATGCACAAGTCCAGGTTTCACAGGCAGGTTGCAAGCCAGGGGCTCCGATGAAAGACCGATGAAGGGTCCTTGATGAGTTTCTGGGAGAAGTTGGCTGTCAAACGACGAGCTGGGAAATTTCTCTCTGAATGTTGAAATCAGTTCCCTTTTATGGCAGTCAACTGAATGGATAAAAGCATCATCCATTCTTGATCCACTTTCCCTGATTGATGTAGATGTAATCAGCCATCCATGCAGTAAACTCACTGGTGATCGAAGTCCATAAATGCTCTTGTATTACAATTAGCCCAGTGCTTGCTGGACCTAATACCTGGACACAATTACCTGGCCGAGTTGACACATTAGCCTAACCATCACAGATGCTGATTTTTAAAAAAATCATTGTGTGTAGTTGGAAATGTATTTACTCGATTATGCATCTAATATCCAGGAAAGCTATGGAATAATAGGAAGGGTTTTTTGTTTGTTTGTTTGTTTGTTTGATTTGTTGGGACATGCAACTCCCCTAAGAATGAAATTGCCCACAACATACTGGTTTTCAGAAATGAAATGGAGAGCCCATATGCAATAAGCATATTAGACCATGGTAAGACCTAATATGGCCTTTTAAAAACCTAGTATCCTATAATAATATTCTTTCACCAATTGTATCATGTACCACACTAATGCATGATGTTAATAATAGACGTGGTATATGGGAACTTTGTATTTTCAGTATGTTTTTTTTTTTTTTCCACTAAACCCACAATTTTGCTAATCAAAAAAAAAGAAGGAAGAAAAAGAACATGGGGCTATCAAAACCATATTAGAAGAGTACAAGAAAGAAAAATTATAGGCCTAGTCCACTCATAAATATAGATGTAAAAATCCAAAGAAAGAAAAAAAAAGTGTGATTTAATGCATCTATATCACCTGTGTATTTTATTGTGGTAACATATAAAAGTGTCCAATGTTTACTTTTCACATAAAGCATGTGCAAAGAAGTTTTAAAACTACCATTTTACAAATTTCTAATGAAAAAGGAGAAGACCAGGGGACAGACCCATTATTTCTTGAGTATCTACTTTGCTGTATGGTTTCATGTATATGAATATTTTACAAATATATATGTTTCTTCATTTAAACATAAATGTTCCATTTTTTTTCATTTAAATAACACTTTTTAAAATTTTCATGAAAGTAGCTTGTGTATCTAGTTTACTGCTGTAATTCTTAACTCTTTCTTTGTATCAGAAACTTTTGAGCACTTTTTTTTTTTTTTTTTTTGGTTACATATCCGCCCCCGCTTTCTGCTTGCTCTTGCTGTGTGTCCATTCTTCTGTGTTTTTCTATGTCTGCTTCTTGTTTCCCCCCGTCTTTGTGGCGACAAGCCGAGTCGGCCCTCCGCGGAAGCGGCTCACTCCGTTCGTGGATGGCTCCATTCCGTTTTTCACGGGCGGATCTGCTCCATGTTTTGCGGGCAGCAGTGCTCTGTGTTTTTGCGGCTGCCCGGCTTCCACGCTCCACAGGCTGCAGCTCCGTGTTTCACAGGTGACTTTGCCATGCCCGTGGGGGCTCCGCCCTGCCCGTGGTGGCTTTTTTTTGCCTTGCCCATGAACCGAACCCGGGGCCTCCCATGTGGTACACTAGCGCTCTTATCCACTGAGCTATCTAGCCGGCCCTTAAAAACTACTAGTACCCAGCCCCAGCAATTCTAATTTGCTTGATCTGAGGTGGGTCTCAGTCATCAATATTTTTAAAAGTGAATTCCAATGTGCCATCAGGATGAGAACTACTCAATCAAAATATTCCATGAGGTTTGTTACTCTGTTAGTGTTCTGCTCCCTTGCCCTACCCCCATTTGCCTCTTCCCAGAGGCCATGGAATATGTCTTTTTTAGCTCATTTGTCTGGGTCATATTGCCAGAGAAATCTCAACCATTCTCCTGCCTATAATGTAAAGATTCAACTATCAGCATTATGCTTTGTTTGTGTATATCCATATAATTATATTTATATATGTACATATATACATATATCTTTATGTCTCCAGTAAAAAATTCTTATAAATATGTATTGAATGTATAAACAAAAGTAAGTACTATTTATTATCCTTACTTTACAGATGAGGAAACTGCCTATGGAGGTTCAGTAACTTGCCTAATTGGTATTAGCATGTCTTTCTCATTCCTAAGCCCATATCTTTCCACACTTAAGAGTTTTGTGGGCTAGTGTGAGCCTCATTTCAGAGAAGAGTGATTGAAATACCAAAGCCTATGTAATGAGCATGGTTCATATTTTGGCTCTCAAATTTCCATTAGAGGTAAACTAGGGAAGCTAAAGTGTAGTAATGGTAATGGTGGTGGAGGGGGAGGGGAGGAAATGCCCTTAGTCATTTTGAGAAACCCTTTGTTTAGTTAGTTCTGCTTTCTTTTCTTTGGACGAAGAAATTCCTTTCAAGTACTTATGACAGAACTGGATCTCTGCCAGTGAAAATAACTTTCATTTTGTCAAAACAGGCATATTGTGTAAACAGCCTCATTCTGAAGTATTTGACTTATGTTTGCAGATTGCTACAAAATATTCAAAATTCGGGGGGCCAGCTGTAGCCCAGTGGATAGGGCGCCAGTTCACCACATGGGAGGCCCCAGGTTCGGTCCCCGGGTCCTCTCCGAGCAGGCAGACCGCCTTGAGAGGGCAAGCTGCCGTGGGGGGCGCAGAGCCGCCGTGGGCAGGGCAAAAAGCCGCCACGGGCAGGGCAAGTCGCCCACACTCAGAGCAGAGCCGCCCACGAGCAGAGCAGAGCTTCCCGCGAGTGGGGCAAGCCGCCTGCGTGGTGAGCTGACTTGGTGCGTCGCCGCAAGGGGAGGGAGACAAAGCAGACACAGAAGAACGCAAAAATAAACACAGCAAGAACAAGCAGAAAGGGGGGGATATGTAACAAAAAATTAATTAATTAATTAATTAATGCAATGGGTGAGAGGGGTAACAAAAAAAAAGAATATTCAAAATTCACTTTCATAACAAGATTAAGTTATGCAAGAGCTTTTTTGCCAGTCATCCTCTCATTACATTTCTTATTTGCTGCTTTGGAAAACCTTCTCTTTGGTTTTTTTTTTAAGGATTTTATTTATTTTATTACATATCTCCCCTCCCCCCCGCTGCGGCGACATACCGAGACCGGTCACCGCGCAGGCGCAGCTTTCCCCGCTTGTGGGCGGCCTCTGCTTCCATTCACGGCCGGCTCTGCTTCAGTTCGCAGGTGGCTGGCTGTGCTCCATTCACGGACGACCTGTCCGTGGCAGCTTTTTGCCCTGCCCACGGCGGCATGGCGGCTTGCCCTTCTCAAGGCGGTCTGCCCGCTAGGAGAGGTCCCTGGGAACCGAACCCAGGGCCTCCCATGTGGTATACTGGCGCCCTATACACTGGGCTATCCAGCCGGCCCCCTTCTCTTTGTTTTCAGTGTTCTACAGTTATCCTATGATATGTCTATGTTTGATTTCTTTTTATTTTTTCTGGTTGGGATTTATTGAATTTCTTGAATTGGTAGGTTGGAACCTTTCTTTACTTCTGGAAAATTCTCAGCCATTATCTCTTCAGATATTGGCTGTTTCCAGTCCTCTCTCACACCACCTTCTGACCTCTGATTAATATATAATAGATGCAAATATTCTTGCTGTCCTGATTATGTGATAATCAGGGTAGGATAAATATTCACTATATTAGAAACCATGCATGTGTCCCCAGACCTAGTTTCTCTCCCTAGGTCTGGTTTAAAATGCTGGTGATAAACTAAGCCTGATTTATTATATGACCATCATGTATGGGAAAAGACTGTAACTTTGGTTATCTTTGGTCAACCTTAAGAGATATAGCAGGAGGACAGATGTGGCTCCAGTGGTTGGATATCTGTCTCCATTATGGAGGGACCTGGGTTCGATCCCCAGGACCTCCTCGTAAAAGTGAAAAAATATATATATATAGAAGGCGCGGGGGCCACCAGGCCCAACATGCGGGTGCACCGCCAGGCCCCGTACACGGATGTGCCGCTAGGCCTCACGAGCCACACAGCAAGATGATGATGTAACAGGAGAGTGACACAAGGGAGAGCCAAGACGAGATGCACCAAAAAGCCAGGAACTAAGGTGGCACAGGCAGTGGGACACCTCTCTCCCACATAGGAGATTCCGTGGATCAAATCGCAGTGAAGACAGGAGGAGGATGAGAAGAGAGGGCAGGAACTGGACACAGAGAGTTGCCTAGCAAATGGACACAGAAACAGCAAAAATGGGGAGGGGGTGTGTGAATGGATAAAAGTAAATAAATAAATCCTTAAAAATTGTATAGGGAAGGAGGATACGGTCTATAATTAGTAGTAATATTTTGACGATGCTTTCATGATTTGTTAACAAATGTTTCACAACAATGCAGCGTGTTTGGGGTGGGGTGATTTGTGGGAGCCCTTTATGATGTTATGCATGTTTGTTTTATAAGATCACGATGTTTACTGAACACTCATAGTTTATGTATGTTCATGTATGAATGATATACTTAAATAGTTTTTTAAAAAAAAGAAAAAAGTATATAATAGATTTTCTCACTGCTTTCTACTTCTTCTACCTGCTCTTTTTCTATATTTTTTATCTTTTTGTTTCTCTGGTTGAGATTTGGTTAAATTCCTATGATATTTTAATTCCCAAATTCTCTCTTCAACTATTTCTAATTTGCTGTTTAACCCATCGATTCTGTTTTTCTATTGGTTTTGGTATTTTCATTTCTAGAAATTATATTTGATTTTTTTTCAACTATTCCATGCCACTTTTTATAGTTCCCTATTTTTGCTTTCAAGTTTGTCCTTTATTTAAACTTAGTAAGTGTACTTATTTTATAATTTATATAGGATAATTTTGATATCTGTAATCTGCTTTTGGTCTTTAAAGACTGCTGTTTTATTTTCTGTGTACTTGATTACTTTTTACTGCGTTTTTCTCATTGTCTTTAAAATTATTTATGGGAAATTCATTGAACACTAGAAGGGTCCTTCATCTGGAATGGATCTGCATATTCTTCCTCCAGATAGCTGGAGGTACTACCAGTTTGGGACCAGTTTTGAGATCACCTTGTTAATAGGAATTTGTGCTGAAAACATGGTAGAGGACTGGCCTTTAATTACAACATTCAGGGCCTGATTTTTTTTTCCCTCTGGTCTCTCAGCACCCAGAAAACTTTCCTTGTGGTCCCCTGGGGCATGTTAGTAGGGGAGGCATCAGGTTTATTTTTAGTTCATCTTTTACATTGAGGGTATAGCCCTTTGGGATTCCAGCTTAATGTGGGGTGGGTCTCCACTTCTATTTTGGGTGAGTTCTGAACTCTGATTTCTGTCCCCTTCTCCCAAGAAGATCTTCAAAACTTAGGCAAAAGAGGTCTAGAGCCTGCTTATTTTCTGCCTCTTTTGCTGAGGATTCATAAGGCTATCTCTGCAGTGTGGAGGAATTCCTCAAGCTGTCTTATTCAAGTATTACTCCTTAATATCATTCAACTTACTCCCTTTGATTTGTTTATAAGAAATATCTAATTTATCTTATTTATTTTTTATTGGTATTATATGCACAAAGTTGAAAAAAATTAAAAATATCAAGGAGATATATTGTTCAATCTCTTCCTCCCACACAGTCCCCAATTCACTCAGTTCTTGTCTCTCCCTATAGGTAATTTCTGTTCTTTGTTTCTTGTTTATCCTTCTAAAAGTTTTTTTAAATACATATATAAGTCAATACAAAAGTATAGTCTTTAGTTTTCTTTAGCTATACATACTATTTTGTATCTTACTTTTTTTCACTTAATGAGAAATGGTAGAAAACCTTTTATATCTATAAAGAATTTTTTCATTCTGTTTTTTAAAAATAGCTATATAGTATTCCATTGTCTTGGTTTGCCATAATTTATTCTATCAATCCCTTATTGCTGGTCATTGTTTATTTCCAATCCTTCGCTATTACTAAGAATGCTGCAAGGAATAACTTTGAGTTTATGTTACTTCACAGGTTTGAGAGTGTATCTGTAGGGTAATTTTCTGGTTGTGTAATTGCTGTGTTAATGGAATATGCATTTCAATTTTGATAGGTACTGCCAGATAATTCTCTTAAAACTATGTTTCAATTTATACTCCTCCAATTCACTTATGAGTGTATGTTCCCCACTTTCTTGCTATAGTGTGTATTTTCAAACTTTTGGAAATTTCACTAAACTGATAGGTTAAAAAATGGTATCTTAGTGTAGCTTTGATTTTCTCTTATTAATAGTAAGGTTGAACATTTTTTCATGTATTTGAGCCAATTGTATTCCTTTTCTGTGAAATTTCTGTCCTCTTCCACCTATTTTTCTATTGGGTCATTTGAGTTTAATTATGGATTTGGAGAAGCTCTTTCTATATTGAGGAGGTTAATACTTTGTAATATAAGTTGTAAATATTTTCCCCAGTTTATCATGTTGCTTTTGATTTATTTTATAACGGTGCACAAGCTTCTGATTTAAATGTATTAATCTTAGTTATTCATATAGGACTTCTAGTTTAAAAAATAATTCTATTATTCTCTTATGTTTTCTTTCAGGGATTTTATTATTTAATTTTTTTTACATTTAAATCTTCGAAATATTTGGTACTTTTCCTATGATATTGCATTAAGTATGTAGCCAACTTAATTTTTTTCTAGATGACCCTCTAGTTTTTCCCACCAATTTGAACTGTCATCTTTATCGTATACTCTGATGTCCTATATGTTTTGGGGTCTGATTATGAATGTTTCATTTTGTTCCATTGGTCTTCTGGCTACTCTTGTGCCAGTACCACACATTTTTAAGTATTGAGGCTTTAACATATGTTTTAATATCTGATTGCCTAGCTCCCACTCTATGGTCATCTTTTTCAGAGCTTTCCTGGCTAATTTGCTTTTTTCACATGTACTTTAGAATTACCTTTTTCAGTTGCAGGAAAAAGCTGGTCAGTATTTTTATTGAGTTTGGGTTAAATTTTAATAAATTAGGTAATGATGTCTTTAATATGGGTTCCTCTTTAAGAAAATAGAATATATATTCCTTTGTTCAAGTCTACATTTTTATTGTTCACAAGCATTTTAACTTTATTTTTTGTATTCTCATTTCTTGTTCAGTTTACTTTTAGAGTTATCTTTCCTGTTGCTTTACCAAACAGGTTGATTTTAATTTTATTTCCTATGTAGATCTACCTTTGGAGAAACAATATCTTTAATCATGCAAAGAATATTCTAGTTGGAATACCATTTTAATTCTCATTGTAAATTAACATATTGACATTCTGGCTTTATACATCTTTCTATGTAGGGATTAGTATGATCCACAAGAGCTGAATCTAATCTTCACATACTAGTAAATGAGGTTTTAGAGCCTATGAGGATGAGAACCAGATTTAGATCCTGGAAAATACACTGTGGTAAATATGAGTATATGTCACCTTATAAGGGGAGCCTTTGTGTATACAATCAGATGACCTCTGCCTACAACACTGCAAGTGCATACGTATATGCCTTTATTTAAAAAAAAAAAAATCAATAGCTCATTTAGTAAACTTTACTATTTTAATAATTATCTTTTAAAAATCCTACTACACATGGTAGATATTTATGATGACAATCCCATCAGCTGTTACTGATGTTTCTGTACCTGCTTATGAGTAAAAAGACCTGTACACTAATGATGTGCTTTGGAAAATTACTGAGTAACTGTCTTTGGTCAAATCTTTAATGCATGTTTTAAATTCTTATATGTTACAGAATTTCACAAACTTATTTGGACAGCCACTAGTGTGCTTGCTTTCTCCTACAGCATATCCTAAAGCTTTACAAGGTATGTTATGTCATTCCCTGTTATATTCATAGGTTGCAAATAAACACTGTCTGCATTCCAAATAATACTGATCTTTGTCTTTCCCTTCCATAATGATCACATGTGAATATATGGTGTTTAATGTGTCAGGTGTCAATCTGAAATAGAATCAGAAGCCTTGTTAATTACCAAACTTCCTTAAGTTTTGCTACCATTAGGCCTTAAGATAACTCTAAAAGAAATTATAAATCATTCCTGAGAAAATGGTGAATTTGTCCTTTACTGTTGGGGAACTCATAATTTTAGAGTTTCTAAATTATAGGTGTTTGTTTGACATGTTTGTCCCAAAAGTAAGAGATCATCAAATAGCATGATTTCTTATATCTTTGGCTACATATTTTAGATATCTTATAAGATTCTTGGATTTCTGGTTTGGAAAACATTTCAGCCTATGCCTAAGAGTTAGGATAACCTAACTGGCACAATTTAAAGGGTTTCTTTTATTTACATTTTTGTCTTGTGATTTTTTTAAAATAAAAGAACCCCTTCTAAGTCTATCAGAGAAACAGGCAGTGTTTTGACCATTTCTCAGATAGAAGAATTTGTCCTAAATAAATTAAACCTAAAATCTAATTCTAACTCCCAGTCATTTAGCTAGGTAAACTACTAAACAAACCTTAATACTTTTTTAGCAGTATTTGTCACTGTTTCACTATCTCCCTAACTGTGAATAGTGCTGATGTCTCTCTGTGGGAGATGGCATTTTACTGCTACTTCCCAGCCAGAAGTCCTGTCTGATGACATAGTTTGACACAGGAAGTGATGGTCAGCATTTGAATGCCTGAGAGAAGCTGGATACTTTCACCGTTGTTTTAAGGTAAGTTCTGCTATTTAACAGGGAAAAACATATAGAAATATTAAGTTCATGTATCCAAAATTTAAATTATCCTATTACTAAGGGATAGAACTTACCTTCAAACAACGGTAAAATTCTCCTGCTTTGAGGACTTAATTATCCTGTTTCTTATTATTTCTGGAGGAGTTTTAACACCTTCTGAGTATTTGAAAGTACTTTTTGCAATTAATTTGTCCTATCAAGATGCAGCTTTAATTAAAATTACACGGTCTGATGGGTTAATACCAATTTTATTTGGTCTGAAAAACTTTATTATGAGGGAATAAATGCACAGACTATGGAGGCAAACTGAATTTGAATCCCGACACAGCCACTTATTAGCTGTGTGACCTTGGGAAGTTACTTAATCATTCTGTGCCTCTGTTTCTTCATCTATCAACTGAAGATAATAGTATCTACTTCATAGAATAATGCTGAGTACCTAGTAAATATTCAATATGTGTTAACTATCATTATTATTAATATACTTAGCTATAATATATATCCTTGGAGCTGGCTCGATAGCCCAGTGGATAGGGCGCCGGCATACCACATGGGAGGCCCTGGGTTCGATTCCCGGGGACCTCTCCTAGCGGGCAGACCGCCTTGAGAATGGCAAGCCGACATGGGCGGGCCGTAGCCGCCGTGGGCAGGGCAAGAACCTGCCACGGACATGGCAAGAGCCACCACAGGCAGGGCAGGTCGCCCGTGGATGGAGCGCAGCCAGCCACCTGCAAACTGAAAGCCGGCCGTGAACCGACGCAGAGACCGCCCACAAGCGGGGAAAGCCGCGCCTGCGCAGTGACCACTCTCGGCGCGTCGCCGCAGCGGTGGGAAGGGGAGATATGTAATAAAATAAATAAATCTTTAAAAAAATATATATATATATATCCTTAACTTTTTTTGGTCCAGTATCATACCTTTTGTGCTATAAAGCTTAGACTTCTAATGCCTTAATTGGATTGTCCATTTACATAATCAGATTCAAAATTCTTTTCTAAGAAGTATTTTGGATTTATCCATAGGCCTACAGTTTTCTCTTTAGCTAAGAGTTACTTCATTCATTCAACAAATACTTATTCTGCTTTTTTTTATTAGAGAAGTTGCAGGTTTACAGAAATATCATGGAGAAAATATAGACTTCTCATATACTCCTCCACACATACACATATTAGTAGTAACAATTTGCATTAGTGTGGTACCTTTGTTACAACTGATGAAAGAATATTATTATAATTGTACCATTAACAATTGTCCATTGTTTACATTAGGGTTTACTGTTTGTGTTGAACATATATGTTGTTGTTGTCTTTTGATTTTTATTCTGTTAACATATATACAACCTAAAATTCCCCCCTTTAACCACATTCAAATATATAATTCAGTGGTGTTAATTACATTCACAATATTGTACTACCATCATCACCATCCTTTACCAAAATTTTTCCATCACCCCAATCAGAAATTCTATACCAATTAAGCATTAACTTCCCGTTCCCTACCCTCACCCTGGCCCCTGGTAACCTATATTCTAGTTTCTGACTATATGAATTGCTTATTCGATTTATTTCATGTAAGTGACATTATATGATATTTGTCCTTTTGTTTCTGGCTTATTTCACTCAACATGATGTCTTCAAGGTCATCTATGTTGACACATTTTTTTATTCCCTTTTTTTTTTTTTTTTTGGCAGTACCGGGCATTGAACCCGGGACCTCGCTCAAACCACTAAACTACCTCGGCTTCCTATTTATGGCTGATACCTAAATAATTGGAATATCACATTAGGTTCCAGCACCACCTCTGGTGTCTAAAGCCAACAGTTCTCTCTTTAGCCAAGAGTTACTTCATTTATTCAACAGACATTTATTCAGCATTTATTTATCAGGTACTATGCTAGGCACTGGAGATGACATACTGAGCAGACACATAGTCACTATGCTTACAGAGCCAAATGTCTATTAGAAAATATAGGATGGAAGAGACAAAGATAGAAGCTAGGCTTTTCTTAATATATCTTGTTTTGTAGATATGACTTTGGAATGATGTAAATGTTTAATTATAAAACAAAATGAAATCCTATTTTAAAAAAGCAAAATACAATAAATGAATATATCAAGTTGGTGCCTTAACCATGTAAAAAAAAAAAAGAAGAAGAAATGTAAAGGTAATCCTAGGACAGTTCATGCTCCTGCTATGGATAAGAGCTCACCTAAAGTATAGCATAGACTAAAATCTTTTTTTTTTTTTTTAAAGATTTATTTATTTTATACATATCTCCCCTTCCCCCCGCTGCGGCGACGCGCCGAGACTGGTCACTGCGCAGGCGTGGCTTTCCCCGCTTGTGGGCGGCTTCTGCTTCCATTCACGGCCGGCTTTCAGTTCGCGGGTGGCTGGCTGCGCTCCATTCGCGGGCTACCTGCCCTGCCCGTGGCGGCTTTTGCCCTGTCCGTGGCAGTTTTTTGCCCTGCTCACGGCGGCTCTGGCCCGCCCATGGAAGCTTGCCATTCTCAAGGCGGTCTGCCTGCTAGGAGAGGTCCCCGGGAACCAAACTCAGGGCCTCCCATGTGGTATGCCGGTGCCCTATCCACTGGGCTATCGAGCCGGCCCCTAGACTAAAGTCTTTAGTCAGTAAAAGTACACTGTACTTAGATTTTTTCTATATAGGTTGCTTTTATTAAAAAAAAAACACACACACATAAGAAACTAATTTTTAAAATTATCAATCTCATAGGGGAGATAAAAGAATACTTATTTCAGAGTAAGCCAGGTAAGAAAATATTCGTTGGTATTTATATACTGTGATATATACATTCAATCAAAGTAAATACTGAGGAACAAATTATATATAAATCTACAATATTTAAAGCTTACGAAATTAATCACTGCTGTGACGTGGCATATATGTTTCTCTTTCTAAGATCAAAAAATAAAGTTCATACCTCATTAAAAAAAAGAAAATAAATATAGGCAACTTAACAGGCAACTAACTACTACAAGTGCAATAAGTGTTTCATAGGAGGAAGCACATGGAACATGTAAGATTAACATATAACATTAGCAGTTGAGGTAAAGGAAGTGAAATAAATGATGTCTAAAGTGGATTAAAGAATAAGTAGAAGTAGGTGGAGTTGGGGATGTGGTTGAGTAAAGGTGTTCCAGCAGAGAAATTGCATGTGCTAAAGCCCTGAGATGAATTAATGACAATTTAGAGAAATTAAACTACTTCCTTCTGGCTAAGAGATTTGATTATAAAAATAAAATTATTTTAAGATTTATTAAGAGGGAAGCGGATGTGGCTCAAGTGATTGGGCTCCCTGTCTACTATATAGGAGGTCCCGGGTTCAATTCCCAGGTCTTCCTAGCGAAGGCAGGCTGGCCCACATGGCAAGCTGAGCCGCGTGGTGAGCTGGCCCAAGCAGAGAGCTGGCCCACACAGTTCTGGCCTGCACAGAAGTTCTGGCCCACATGGAATGCATGCCTGAGCATAGAGTTGGCACAGCAAGATGATGCAACAAAAAGAGACAGAGGAGAGACAATAAGAGACACAGGGAGCTGAGGTCGTGCAAGAGATTGAGAACCTCTCTCCTACTCCAGAAGGTCCCAGGATCAGTTCCCAGTGCCACCTAAAGAGAAGACAAGCAGACACAAAAGAACACACAACGAATAGACACAGAGAGCAGACAGCAAGCACAAAAACAATGGGGGGGAGTGGGGGAGAAATAAATAAATCTTTTAAAAAAGGAAAAGATTAAGAGATTTAAATAGAGGACAGTGGGTGCCATTAAATGATTTTAAGCAGAAGAGTACCATGAAAGAGCACTGAGTTAATTTTGTAGAAAATGAATTGAGAGGCATTAATCAAAACAGGGAGATGATGGTGGCCCACTCTAGGACAATGTCTCAGTAATTGGCTTCAAAAGATTTTACTTTCTTAGAACCAGCAGGACTTGGTGATGGACAGGATGTGGGGAGTAAGAGAGAGGGAGGAAGCAGAAATGTATCTGACTGAGGTGCTGGTGGAAATAATGACATTTGATGAAAAACATATTTGCAGAGAACAAAAGGGGAAATAATTTGTTTTCAATTTTTGACATGTAGAGTTTAAGGTACTTTTGAGAGCTTGGTTGAATACGTAGTCTAGAACATGCTGTCCAATAGAAATATAATGTGAGTCACAAATATAGTTTAAAATTAAAAGTTAAGAGGAACAGATGAAATTAATGTTAATAGTATATCTTTGTGTACTAGGTCTTTGAAATCCAGTGTGTCTTTTACATTAACAGCATGTATCAATTTGAACCAGTCACAGTTTAAGTACCCAGCAGCTACCATGGGACAGCACAGTTCTGGAGTTAAGGAGCTCAAATCTAGAATCCAGATAAAAATTTGGAGTCATTTTACATTGTTTTAGTTCCCTAGCTGCTAAAATAAAAATCATACAATTGGGGCCGGCTCGATAGCCCAGTGGATAGGGCGCCGGCATACCACATGGGAGGCCC
>PVKH010003470.1:7925-25013 GCA_004027955.1 Chaetophractus vellerosus
GCCGCCACGGGCAGGGCAGGTCGCCCGCAAATGGAGCGCAGCCAGCCACCCGTGAACTGAAAGCAGGCCGTGAATAGAAGCAGAAGCCGCCCACAAGCGGGGAAAGCCGCGCCTGCACAGTGACCAGTCTCGGCGCGTCGCCGCAGCCGGGGGGAGGGGAGATATGTAATAAAATAAATAAATCTTTAAAAAAAAAAAAAGACCATTTGATTTCTGGGGTACATAATTTAACCTATCACACTAAGTTAACTGGCTAATGTGAAAGGGGGCATTTTGTGAACTCATTTAACTAAACTTCAAAGGAAACAGAGGTGGAAGGACTTTGGGATGTCTGGAAACCAGCACTGGATTTTTTTCAGGCTTTCATCTCTGCTTCAAACTTTCTGATTGGATTCTCCCTGAGACTGGAAACGTGGCTCTTCTGGACTCACATCCTCGTTGTCCTCACAGTGACCAGAGAGGATAGGGGCTCCTATCTTCCATCTCCAATGAGAAAACCCTTGTGGCAAGACTCCAATTGGCTTGGGTAATGTACTCACCTCTTGTCATAATCACTATGGCCGTGGATGAGGTAAGGTGACTGAGTTTCACGGCCACTGCCCAAGTCAAAGAGGCTGCCTCTGTTGGAGAGGAAGGTGGACAGACACAAACAACGGATATCCAGAACCTCCTTCCCCTTTCCACCTGATACGAAGATTGGGGTGGGGGGATTCTAGATCAAGGTAGGCCAAAAGCAAGATGAAGAATCTGAGAATTCTGGTCTGGTGGCTGGTATCTTAGCAAAGATAGCCCATCTCCTTCTTGTTGTGTTGGTTGTGTTGGTTAATAAGACACAAAGAGTAGAAAACTTGGGAGTGAAATTGTGGATGGTGTACCTAGGGAAAAAAAGACAGGAATTGGCTCATAATAACAGGGATATTCCACTCCATGTCTGTGGAATCATGAGCTATCTAAACAGAACTCACCTCAGGAACTCCAAGCCTGTTTTCTAAAATAGTATTTCCCAGGGTTAGTCTGGGAAGATGCTATTGGTAATTGGATAGAGAACACCTGAACCAGGAGTTCATATGCTTTTAGGACCAAAGTTCAGTATTTCATAAACTTGGATCCCTGCAGATGCCAACATTCTCTATAAAAATGCTTTAATTTTGTGATTTTATTTAAATGATGATAGTCTTTAAAGAATTAATATACAAATACTTGGGATCATCTGAAAAGAAGGTGTACCACAGCAGAAGTACAACTTATGTGAGTGAAGGACAATTTACTTTTAGCAAATATCATCTGTCATATTAAATTGATGTTACTAATTTTAATTTTACTCATTTCACTGTTTTGCTTGCATGTAATTGGAAAATTTGTTTGGGTTTTATATTGCAAAGGAATTCTTCAATACTGGGAAACCACAAGAAAGATTTTTAGGCTGTACATTAGTCCAGAGCTTCCTAACCAGTACATCAAAAATGACTTAGAGGTTACCAAGAAAGAGGTGCCCTCAGTCCTCTGGGTGGTAGAGAGGGTTTGGGGTCAATTTTCTGGAGAAGAACCTTCTATTTACCCCAATATACCAAATACATATATTTTTTCTTTCTATTATTTTTTTAATGCACAAGCATGGGAAAATATTGGAACCTCCAGGAAGTAGTAGTCTGGAAGCAAGGTGTCATGGGCCCCTGAGTGAGGTCTTACAGGATCCCACTTACTGTCATTCAGAAAATGCCTGGGGCAAAGTACAGGCCACAACAATTACCAGTCCTGAAGACACACCTAAGAAGAGGCTCCAAGATCCAGACAATGTTCCCTACATTCTCTAGGTGCAATTTCATGGAACTCCAGGTGCCAATTTATAGATCTAAGAGCCAGGGATTAGAAAATGGATGCAGGCATGGAGAGGAGCTCTCTAGAGGCAGTAGTCAGCCAAGAAGGGTTAGTATCCTTCTTCTTTATAAAGAACATTGGTTCTTCTGCTGGAGAGGTGGAGGATCTGATGTACTCTCAACACAAGCTTGTGTCAGTGGTGTTATGATGGTCACACCTGCTTGGAAGGTGTACACTGTCCTGATACAGAGACACATTTTCTCCTCCAGATGAAGAAAGCATCCTGGTAAGTATTGGAGGTGGTAGGTATACTGAGGTTGAGAAGGAGCATGGAAGGCAGGGAGGTCAACAGAAACCTGAGAGGTCTGTAACTTTGGTTGGTAGGCTATTGGACTCCCTAAGGCACAGCCTGGTTTTCAAAACAGCATGGTGCCTCCAGTTATAGCACCAAGGGATGACTTGAGGGAACCTCTACGCCCAAGGTCATCCCAAATAAACATGCAATCTATGTAAAAACAGGATTCTTATTACACAAAAGTGTCTTTAATACAAGCTGCTTAGCTCATCTTCCAAGCCATCTGCTACTCCCAAGCCATGTACAGAAATTCTGGTTCTACTACTGCTGCCTCCGATTCAAGCAAGGCTCAGATCTGGAGGTGGCCACTGAGTGCTCTGACCTCCATGGGGGGGGTGGGCCTGACCAGCCTCACGCTCCAATAATGGACGTGTGCTGCCCAGGCCAGGCTGCACCGATGATGTGGCATGCCCCAGTCCAGAACATGCACACATATGTGCCCACCTGGAGGTGCCAGCTGAGAGTGATGTCTATAGCCAGCTGCAGCAGCTTTCAAGTTCACCCCAGAACTTTGTAGTCCTGAAAATGAAATTAACTCTTCAGGCAAACATCCTTAGCACCCTTCGTGGGACCAGGCAGGAAGCACTGATGATTCCTTTCTCTGGTTCTGGGACAGCATTGGGACCCTGTAGTGACCAGGATAAATTTCCCTCCCTTACGGTCTTTGTCATATTCATGTACAAGCAATAGAGTAATGCTACATAGTTGATCAACAATCCTGCCTGCTTAAAACTATATATTTCTAGACATGAGAAGGACAGCCATTCAAACTTTCCCATAAACCCAGAAGCCACAGTTGTCTACTGAGGTTTTAAAAAATGTTTGTGGATTATTTGACTCTCCTGCCAGAACGTAGAGTTTGTGTCCCCTCCCCTTGATCCTGGGTGGACCTTTGTGATTGCCTGGATGAACAGAAGGGGGCAGAAGTGGGATGATGCATGACTTCTGAGGCTAAGTTAGGAAAAGATGCAGTTTCTGCTGGTTTCTTTGGGGTCAATTGCTTTGGCCAACATCTCCTGCCATGTAACAAATTAAAATAAGCTAAGACCACCATGTGGAAGGTCCACAGAGAGAGAGCAAGAGCGACCTAAGGAATCTCAGTTGCTCCTGCCCCCAGCTATTTACAGGTTACCAGCCCAGCTTTCAAGATGATCCCAGGATCAGCCACCATCTGGCTGCAACCTCACGAGAGACCCTAAGCCAGGACAGCCCAGCCAACAATTTCCAAATTTCTGACCCACTGAAATCATAAGAGACAACAAATGTTTTGGGATTATTTGTTATGCAGCATTCAATAACCAGCTAGAGACTGAAAATAACTGAAACTGCTCAAGGAAGTCCAAGAGATTCTTGGAATCACTGCCAAATTTCTCCAAAGAAGGGAGCAGAGGTGGGGTAAAAGCTGGTGTCATATCTGCTAATAGAGCAGACAGAATGTACTGACTGCTTAAATGAAGAGCACAGAGTGTAATTTCCTCCCCAGTACTGTGGTATTGGGAATGAAGAGTGATGATAACAATTTGTTCAAGATTGCCAGGGCAAGGACAGAGACTTTAAGAACTGAAGTCCTGGGAAATTATTGAAGCATCTCTCTCTACTGGTGGTGGAAAGGAGTGGGGACACTGCAGTGCGGTGAGGGGCTGGGGAGAAGGTTGGAACTGGCAAAGTGGCCAGGGTCAGGGTTGGGTTCCAATGGGCCCGAATAAGAGTGAGCTGTGTGGTTTTAATCTTTCAAGTTCAAACCCCACCCATCTATACCTTGCTTTGCGACCCTGGGGCTGGAACTCTATAAATGACACTTCTTCTTTGCCAGCTGGATCCCTTTAGTCTCTGTAGAGGGTGCTTGAGGGAGCCTGAAAGACCAGAGAAGGGAGGGGACTTGCTGCTTCCTGTCTGTCCCTACTCCGTTGACATCACCGCAGCAAAGCATCTTCACCCTGGCAGAGGCAGTTCCTTCCCATAGCAGCAGCTGAATCCACCATTTAATTTTGACCCATTTATAGAACCAGTTTCTTTGTACCTCCTAAGAGATACCAGCACCAACTGGCCAGTGCACCTCCTCTGAGATTTGAGTTTCAGCCCTATAGGACTCCTTCTCTAAGTTTCTAAATTTACTAATTCCAACCTCTTTGTTCCTTCAGCCAGAAGGATGGTAGCTACTTCCTGCAGTTGCTACCTGTGCTATTTTGAGTTTTCCCCCTTTTTCAGTTACCTAGCTATTAACTTTATACCTAGTTAATGATTATTTATGTTAAAATTTCCCTGTTCACATATCTGGGGTGGTTTCTGTCTCTTGAATGGATGCTGACTGATCTGTGGTCTAGAACTCTACAGTAACTGAGGTTGAGGGTAACTGAGTTCAAATTCTAGAGAAATCAAGTTCAAATACTAAGTGCAAGGGTCAGAAACAGGTTTTTAAGTAGTAGTCACAAAGTCAGAAGGCTGAAGCTGGGCAGAAACAGAACCAAAATAAGAGTAGGAAAGGAACAACATAGAAAATTATTTAGGGCGATTGCTATGAAAATGGTCCATTACCAACCTTCCCCACCACCTACTGCATACGTCAGTAGGGTAGGCAGGGCTGGCTTAAAAATCCCAGGCAATGTGCACATGAGTTATCTAGATTTGGGGTTGGTGAATTCTAATAGCAGCTTGCAAAATGATACTTAATGTGTCTTATCTATGGTCATAGAGTCAAAGAAACATGGACTACCTAATGGCTCTTTCTGGTCAGCCACGTCTACTCCAAGGACCAGGATTGTCTTAAGAACAAAGCTGAGAAAGTTCTTACTCAATGTGTCCCCAGATGTACAATCTGAAGTTTGTGTTGCTGGTTTTCTCAGCCCCAGACTGGTCTATCCCATGGACTACGAACATCTCCATGTGGATGTTCCCAGGTAACTCAAACTCACCATGCTCAAGACTGAACGCAGTCTCTTCCCCTTAATCCTGTGATTGCCCCCATGGACATTAGTAGGAAGAAATGGGGGTAGATAGAGAGTGGGAGGAGGGGGGTTTATTAGGAGCATGGAGAGGGAATTCTGAAGCTCTCTAGCTCTGGTCTGCAAAGGGAGGGAGAGGGGAGTTAAGATCAAAGAGCCCTAAGAATTATTTGAGTCATGTTGCCCAATTCTGAAATCTAGGAGTCCCCTAGCAGGAAACCTGGTGCAGAATAGAGACTAAACCATCCTGCCATTGTCAGCCCCAACAAGGGGCTCCACAATGTGAGCAAAAGGAAGCTGTCTTTTTGTATTGCTTTTAGTGTGTGTGTCTTAAAGAGGTTTCCTTTTATATATTTATTTATATTTGTATCTTGAATGAAAATGTGGAGAGCATACAAACATAGAAGAGATAGCTAACATATTGGATGACAGAATCAGAATGGCAAAAGATCTGACAGGTTGAAATAAAAGCACAAATGACAGAAGATGTAGTTAATCAGAGCAAAGGTAAAGTTCTACATTGAGGTCCAAAAATCCACTTGCAGAAAAGAAGTTCAGAGTGGGAAAACATAGCTTCAAGGACCCCATACTTTTCATACTTTTTGTTGATGTTATTTTGGTCAGAGTATGCTATTTGCTATCATTACAGTTCCCAAACTTTAGTGGCTTATAAGGTATTCTGTGAGAAGGAAAAAAAAAAAAAAAAAAGGAGTTCCTTCATGCCAAGAGGAGGGCAGTGGCTGGCTCGATCGCTTGGTTGCTTCTAGCAAATCTTGAGTTATTTCCATTAATGTGGGCCCAATAAGGGGATTTTTGGATAACATTATCTAATTTTAGCTAAATGAACCCTAAAAGTGGCTTAAAGATAAATCTGTAAAAGAGTAACAGGTGAAAGAAAGATACCAGTGAAATTTACCTAAAGAAAATGACCAAATGAACAATCTACTCTGGGTACAAACTGCTCATTGGCCACACTATGAGGTAAGAAAAACAATGATAATCTATTTAGACCAGCAAGAAGTGGGCTCTCAAATATAAATTATCAAGACCATTTAAATATCGATTCGCATTCTCCGTCATTAATGATAAACCGCTCCCTAGATGCCAGGGATAATATGTCTTAACATATTAACTCGTAAGTTGTGAAGCCATTGTGATTAGTAAGATATTTTCGCAAGCCAAACATCCAGAACAGGAAAGCAAACTTCAGCAGTTTTTTTTAGAGATATCTAAAGTGATGTGGAGCAAACACAGTCCTCGACCAACTTTTGTGAAGCCTATTGATAATTGCTTAGAAGCTTCTTCCGAGGTTTTTTCCAAAGGGACAAAAGCCACAAACCACTGGGGTCTCAGGTTTTTCCTGCCACAGTAAACATGGCTGAAATAATTGAAAAACAAAAGGCTATCAAAATGCATGCCTTTGTCAGCAAATTTTAGGAGAAGTCACATAGAAAACATTGCGGAAGATATGAACTAATCAGTTTTAGAACAAATTACTCAGAATTGGCTGGGCATTTGAGTAAAAGTACAGATGTTTCCAACATGTCTCAGCATATGGTATTTGTTTGATTCTATTTCAATAGTTACATTCTTGAAGGGCAGCTTTTTAAAAAAAGACACTTTAAAGAAAAATCATTCAGAAAAATCTTTTCGAAGAATATCCCAATGCTAAGTGATTTTATAAATACATAACGATATTTTATGGGAAAACAGCTGAGGAGGAACCACTGAATTCAGAAGAATAAAAGGCATTCCTGCCCAGCTTCTCTCTCTCCCCAATACCAACAGCTTCTTTCCCTTCCCTTCCTCAGTGTTGATCCTAAGAGCACTCCCTAATAAAAATGTCTGCATAATAATCTTCAGCCCAGAGTCTGCTTCTTGGGGGAACCCATCCTTCAACATGAACATTATTGGGACACCTGATGAAATCTGCATATGGACTCTGGATTAGATAATAGAATTGTATCGTGTTAAATTTCCTGATTTTTACCATAATACTGTGTTTATGTAAGAGGATGTCCTCATTTTTAGGAAATATGCCCTGAAGTAGATAGACATAAAGAGGCTCACTATCTGCAACTTAATCTGAAATGGTTCAGAAAAAATCAGAGAAAGAATGATAAAAGAAACAGGGCAAAGTGGTGAATATGGGTAAAAGGTGTAGGGGAGTTGTTTATACTCTTTGGAACTTTTCTGTATGTTTGAGTTTATATAAAAATTAAAAGTTACAAAAAGAAAGGGACCACACCCGTCCCAAGTCCAGGGATTCTGATTCAATGGCCAGGGCACAGGCACCAGTGTTCTGACGTGCAGCCAGGGCTGAGAACCATCAGCACGGGGGAGAGGTAGGCATTAAATCGGTCATTTCAGTAAAGTCTGATGAGCAATATGAGAGGGCGAGCAAAGTGCTCTGGAAAAACACACAGAGAGGCCTACCTGAGCTTCGAGGACGGAGTACTCAATAAAGGACAGTTAAGCTGGCATCAGAAGGAGTCAGGCCAAGGGCTATATTGGTGGGAAGAAAAAGATGAGTAGTCCAAGCAGAAAAAACAGGTTTTGGGAAAGTTCCAAAGGAAGAAAGAGTATGTTACAATTATTATCTTAACTTTCCTCAGTTTTTCATATGGGGAATTTTGAGTGCCTGTGAGTCTTCTTTTGAAATTCCTCTCTGGGGATTGTATAAACTTTCATCAATTCAGCCAGTGAAAAGGTAACTCCTGCGTCCTTACTTTGGGACCCTTATTCTCCCCACTATTTAAAAGTCTGAAGTCCCCATAAGACCTTATATAATCAATATCTCATCTCTCTGGACCTGATTTGATTTTAAAATTTATATCATGACTAAGTATTAATCTTAAGTAATGTGGAAGCTGCCTGACTTTTGTGTTCATCCAAATTTCCTTATACTGTTTTGACCACAATACACACAATTGTCTTTCCTGTTCATTTTCGTTTTTCACTTTTGAACTTGGGCCTGACATCATATGCACATCACGTTACAGGGTGATAAAAGTTAACTCTAAACTTATAGGGTTTTTTAGTGGGTAGGAGGGGTTCACTGATGAGTTCAAAGAAATAACTAGCGGGAAATCCAAAGATTTTTACTGCCATCCAGTGGTGGTGCTCTGAGACAAATATGATCCAAAGTCCTTGAACTTCATAGTCAATCAGTCATTCTCTGTATTTTCCACAGCAAAGCCCCAAATGCCTCCATTTAACCGCATTGCCTGCAATGGTGTCTTGCCATGAAAAACTGTATTTTCTTGAATTTGAAGGTAGCTGTAATAATTTCAATTGGTCCTCCTGGGGTCCTGAAGATGATACGGCGTCCACAAACAACCAGTTTACCTGGAGAGTGTACCCAAGGTGGGAGAATCTGGCTCATGAAAGCCCTTGTCTTAATGACACATCGACAGCCCCCCCACCCCCGACCTCCCCTACCGACACACGCCCATGGAGAGTGTACCTCACTGGCACTTATTTGTGCTTCTATAACTGTGGGCTTCTGGATTGACTGACTGCTTAGCTAGTTATAAGGCCCAAAGAAATGAAAAAGGGAATTGAGAAAACCTCAATTCACCGATTTTAAACAAACAAGAACCTTTACCAACCCACTGGAGAAAAATTAAAATCACTATCACAACATTTAGGATAAAAGAAAAATAAATGGGCCAGCATATCACAGTCAGTTTTATAAATTGCACTTTTTAGGCTTGACAAACACTGTCTGGTTTGCACGACGCTCATAAGAGTGTTACTGTTTCCTGCGTTTCAAACGCACGTGTAGTGTCCTGTGTGCTAACGACCTGACCTGTTAACCAAGGCTTGACCTTTCCGTGCGGTAAATCCAAGCCCACCCACTGGCTTGTCAGCCATCATCTCTGGCGGTGATGTCATTTATTGACACTAAAAACAAACACCACCCAAATCTGTTTCCTTTCTCCTGTAGGTTTGTGCTCCACTGTGGACGTAGGGTGAGGGCTCAGGAGACCACAAGGCGTTGCTCTGTCCACTGGCTTGAGCAGATGGCTCCCAGGGGGTGGCCCAGACAGACCTGGACTCCCAGAGAATGCCGTGGAAGCTCTACTTATCTAATTCTTAACAGTGTGAAGACTAAAGCACACAGTAGACATTCAATAAAAGGTCAATATATGTTGTATCTACGGTCATATCAGGTGTGGCAGTTTTACAAGGAAATTTTTGGGGAAAATTCTGGGGAAAAAATTGAAGCAGTTTTCATTCCACTCGGTTTAAAGGGATATTTAAGTGGTTCTGTCGATACAGTATACCGCATATGGGAGTCCAGGTGAAAATCATATCTCTGGACATATCATGGATATACAACATTATTCTACCACCCCTGAAAAATATATAATCCCATGGTTAAAGAGAAATGTAGTAGTATCAGTGACTTTTGTTACTGAGTAGGCTACAACACACGTTTATTGGTAAATGAAATTCCATACCCCACATGAAGAAAATACTTATAAACAGACAACACCCACACCCACAAAAAGACAAGGTAAAAAGAAGCTCGCTGCCTCTCCAAGCCCCTTGTTATGTGTTGGTGTGAAGCCAGGTGGTGCCGCTGTCAAAGCCAAAACCCAGGCCAGTGTCTCTGCTCGTCCCTCAGGAATTTGCCAGATCCAAAAATATAAAACAGAGAAAGAGAAAGATGGGCACGGGCTCTCGATGCCCCTGGAGATGCCGTGGTGAGGCCAGAGGATGCTGCGTCCGAGGGAAACCAAGGCTGGCTTCTGTCCTGGGCCCTGAGGACCCGCCAGACTAAGCACAAGAACGAGAAAGAAGAAACTCACCGGTGAAAAGGTGCGCTGGCTCCGTAAGGCCTGGTCGATGCTGCAGAGAGGGCGGAAGCCAAGGCCAGAGTCTGTGCTGTGCCTGCAGGGGCTGCCAGGCCAGGAAACCCCCACACACAAGTCAACAACCACCACCAAAACCAGAACACCAGCTCTTTAGGGCGAGGCGGGTGCTGGTGGCAGGCTGGAAGCGCTGCTGCCCAGAGGACGGGACATGAGGCCACCTTCTGCGACGCAGACCCGCCGGGACGCTCAGCCTCAGCTTTTAGAGGCAGGGTTCCCTCTGCCCCGGCTGCCCCCGGCTGCCCTGAGTCTGAGCAACTGGGCGGCCACTGGTTCACATGTTCACCGACACAAGCTGAACTCTCGGCAGCCCCTTGCTCCCTCAGACACTCCTCGAGTTGTTCTAAATGTCCATTCTGATTCCAGGGTCAGGCAATTCTGATTTTAGTGCCTTTTTCCAGCACTTTCTCTCTCCTAGTGGAGGGAGGGATTTGTAGAACTTCTTACTCCGTCATGTTGTGCTCGTACCTGACAGGCAGGTTATTCAGAGCTCACAGTTGAAGGACAGTGAGTAGGAGACTGAAGGTTTTTGTTGCTTTTCCTTAAGCTCCTTTTTTTCTTCCTACTGATGCTCGGCCCTCTTGTAAAATGGCTGCTTCGAGGAAGAAGAGTGTTCTAGGAAAAGCAGCGTTTCTGGGGGGCTCCAGACAAGGCTTCTGGCCTCTTCCCACCGGCCTGCACTCCTGCCAGGCCCTCACTCCCACCGCGCCGACTCGGGATCCTGTTCAGGACGGAAGAATAAATTCCCAGGAGGACTCCTGCAGGTCAGGAGCCAAGGACACCTAGACTCTCTCTGAAGAGATATGCTTTGAGTCCTGGCTGGCCTGCCCTCACAGGGGCAGCTTTGTGGTTATCTGATCAAGACATCCCCCATCTCCCACCACAGTCCTCCCTGGTGGAATCCATAGAGCCCTCCCTGCTCTGGAGGAGGGTACTTTGAGTCTGGTGACTTCAAAGCATGGTCTCTGCTTCTCCTATTTAGATTCGAGATGCCCTTAGTTGATGGAAACAAACTCAAGCATACTGCGGAGAGCCTTGTAACAAAAGAAGACTGGTTTTGGAGTTACAAGACCTGGGTTAAAATCATATAATCGTGGCCAGCTCAATTTCATGAGCCTGTTTCCCTCATTTATATAAAAAAGATGATTCACTGGTATGTTGGTAAATGTTTAACAACCAGCTCTCCCTTTGCCAATTTCCATGGTATAAATACTACCACATGACTGATTTTCAGCCACCAGCCTATGCTGGGGAGAGATGCACACAGCTCTCCTGAGCAGGTAATAGCCAACTCCAACACACCTCTGAATACTTAAATAACAGGGTTATTACGGTGATTAAATGTGAAAATGCATGAGAAATAATTAGTGGTAGACCTTCAATAAATAAAATACGTCTTGAATGAAGCACTCAGAAAGCAGGCATTTATTTTGGGTCCATCTGGAGCGCTAAAGCCTGGCCTGGCTAAGGAAACGCTGGTTAAGCACAGAATAAAGAAATAGGAAAAAGAGAATTAAACTATGTTCTTATCTCAGTGTCTTTGCCTGGAAGGGCACTGGAAAGGATTCCCATGATTCCTGGCAGTGGTTCTCAAACTTCATCACCTCTAGGAGCCCCATCTGTGTCTCAGGAACCTATTCAGGGTGAGAGAGGAAATCCTCACGTACACTCAAGGTTACTGTGGGTCCATGTGGCTATTTTTCTCCAAAGAAAGGAATCTAGAAAAGACCTTGAACACTGGAGACTTTTAAACTGCAAGTTTCAAAGGACATTTAACCCACTTGCAAAGGTGAAGCCACTTTGTTCTCTGTGATCAGTGCCTCTTCCGCCACCTCCCTTCCAACACACTTGCTCTGACTCTTCCTTAGATGACTCCTAAGTTTACATATAACATTCCTCACCTGTCCCTCCCAAATCCTTTGCTTTGGATTCTCCATTGCAGCTCCAGAAAACTATTGCAATGACTGGGCTTGGAGTAGGGTCTCCAATTCCCAGAGATATGGAGGGTTTAAGTGAGCATGCTTCCAGGGGAGGCCTCAGGTTTGGAGGAAGGCAGCTAGGAAGCAAATAAAACAAAGGAGCCTGTACCAGTTCTCTGTCACATGAAAAGAAGCATATAGAAAAGTCAATATTTTAAGTGTTTGTTGGCACAGGTCAAAGAATCATTCCTTATCTGTGCACAAGAAATCCTAGTTTATAAAACTTTTGTTTTTATGATTTTATTTTGATCCCCACTACAGCGCTCTGAAGTAGTAAGGGCTGATTTCACTGTGCATTTTGTACAGAGAATGAATATGGTTTAAGGAGTAATGAGTTCAAGTTTGCACGGCCACTGGTAAGTAGTTGAAAGAGAAACCGAACCCAAAGATAAGAGAGCTTATGATGCTGTGGGCATCATACCTATGTTCAAATCCAGACGTCAAGGCTGACTATGTTCATCAGATGTTACTGAACAAATTGTAGCATATCCATAAAATGCCTTCTATGGCAATGCAAAGGAGTGAAGCAGAAATATACGCTACAACATGGATGAACTTTGAAAACTATGCTAAGTAAAAGAAGCCAGACATAAAAGCCACATATTATATAGCTCCATTTATATGAAATATCCAGAATAGCCAACCCAATGAAGATATAAAAGTTGGCTAGCATTTTCCAAGGGCTGGGGGTGGGGTGCTAAATGGGGTGTGACTGCTATGGGCATAGGGTTTCTTTCTTGGAATGACAGAATGTTTTGAAATTAGATAGTGGTGATGGTTGCAAATTTCTGACTATACTAAAAACCACTGAAGTGTACACTTTAAAAAGCTGTGTGAATATTTCACTAAAGCTGTTATTTAAAAATGATTGTGTGCTGACAGCTTATTTAGCTCGTCTTGTTCTCGATACTCTCATCTATAAAATGAGGCTAGTACTCCTCAGAGTTGTTGTGGGATACGACAGGCATTTAGTAGATCAGTACTCTTTCCTTTCCTTTTACCTATCCAACACTCCTCAATACTAATTTGGAAAAGTTTACCCAGTTTTTTGTAGAACCACAGTGCCCTTCCCTTGCCTTCCTTTAGGGGGAGCTAATGCTCTTCAGATTTTGGGGTGAACAGATTCAGATTCCGCCAAGTCTCTTTTGAGCTGTCCCCCTCCCAGCCATGCAGCCTAAATACCCACTGAGCTCATGAGGTATTGACAGTGAGGAGGAGGTCAAAGCTGGCTCATTCTTGTCTGGAAACTGCAAGCAACAGAAGGCTCCCAGGGCAGAAGTTGGTTCAGGCCTCACTGGGCTAAAATAAAGGTGTCCATGGGGCTGTGTTGTTTCTGGAGGCTCTAGGAGAGAATCCGCTTCCTTGCTTTTTCCAACTTCCAGAGGCTTCCGGCATTCTTTGGCTCGTGGCCCCTTCCTTCCTCCATCTTCAAAGCCGGCAGCTGCGAGTCGAGTCCTTTGCGCATCGCATGAGCCAGCCTTCTTCCAAAGCTGCACCTTCCCCCGATTCTCCTCTTTTGCCTGTCTCTTCCCCTTTTAAGGACCCTGTTGTCACAGTGGACCACCCAGTTAATCCCGGGTAATCTCCCTGACTCCAGGTCAGCCGATGTTACTTCAACCTGCCACCTTGACTCCCTTTCGCCCAGGGAGGTAAGAGTCACAGGTTTCCAGGGGTTAGGGGGTGGACATCGTGGAGCGGCCACTGCTCTGCCCACCACAGGGAGCGAAAACGAAAAGCTGGTCAGTCAGGAAAATGGTGCCTGGAGAGATTTTCTGCTGGGAATGCCTATAAATAGTTTAGCTGTATTTAAAACTTAGGTGCATTTAAGTGGAAAGAGGATTCTGAAATTCAGTTTAAGGTATGAGACAATTGCATTACTGTGGATGTGTATTAAGTAAGAAATGTGAAAGCTATTATTCATTCCTCCCATGGTATGTGCCTAGCCAATTTAATGATTAACTTGTAAAAGACTCCACGCGAACAGCGGACCCTTGGGTAAAAATAAAAGGTGTGCGCGGTGGGGCGCCACGATTTGTGCACGTGTGCTCACTGATGATCACTCTCAGAAGTTTTTTTCTAAAAAAATGGTGATTTATTTTGTTTTAACATACAATGGTGAATATATTGGGGATCATCACGTTTTAAAAGAATTTTTGCTGGGTTCACTTTGCACATTACAACACTAATGTAAGCTCGTTAGTTCTTCCATTTCAGTGTGGGAAAGGGACCCAATTGAGGCCTGCTAGCAGCTTGGCTAAGAATGGACATTGAAATCAGACAATACACTGTAAATATAAAGTACTTATCTCCAAATGTGTATAAAACTTTTGGAACACAAAATCACTGCCTGCTCCACAGGGCAGACAATTAGCATTTTAAAAATGTTCCAGACCAGAAATAGCATAACCCTGTGTAACAAATACTTATAATACAGTTTAACAATATTTTATCAAAGACTTTGCACTTGAGATTAAAAAATTCTGAAGGAAAAAAAAAACAGTGGCCAAGGAACTGCACAACCAAAAAATGAAAATTATATAAAATATTTCCACTCCTATTTAAAAGCCAAATTTGATCAAGCAATAGTAAAAAAAAAAAACAAAAACAAACCAAAACAACACAATAATACAACCTTCTGTTTAAAATAACAGCACTGTTCCATCTCTCTTCCACTGAATTTTACATATGAACAGACTATATATACTGGTTTTTCGGAGAAATGTCCATTTGGTCTGTCACACCAGCCAGGCTCATACTAAATCCTCTCATTCTCTTCTAAGGCTGCACAACTCCATGCTGGCTCCGCACTTCCACCGTTCTGGGTTAGGTGCAATGTCTCAAGTATAATACGTTTCTTTCTCCCTTTCCGTTTACACAGTGCAGAGTATATGGGCTTAGGTTATGTAGATCCTCTTTCACTCCAGGTCACTGTCTTTTTCTAAATTCAAGGTGGCGTTCAATGGGGTGCAGTAGTTTGGCTTGTCAGAAGGCACATAGCCTGGCAGACACACACACTTGTAGGAGCCTTCCGTGTTGATGCACTTGGCATTCTTGCAGAGAGACATCCGGCTGTTCAGCTCATCACATTCGTTTACATCTGCAATAAGCCGAGCATGCAGGTTGGTAAGCTTCAATACCACTCCGTGAGGACACGCAACCTACGGCTCGCCCGAGGCCTCCCGCCACCCAGCTTTTCCTGCCCCCCGCCCCATAAGCTGCACAGTTGTTCCATGACTGTCTGTTTTAGTCACATGCAAGCCAAATCAGTCTTAAAATGGTAGATGATCAGGGAGGCTCTAGAATTGCTTTTTCTGTTATTTAGCACACCACTAGCATTTTGTTTGTTGGCTTCTGACATTTTACAATCAAGCCTCAAGTTGGAGGAACTACATTAACTCCCTTCACTCAGTGACAGATAGGTGTAAAGGAACTGTTAGAGATCTGTCAAGAGGAATGGAGCCAAGAACCCCACAAGTAAGCAGAGAGCCCTCTGCGCAGTGCCTCCAGCTCACACATGTCAATTCTTGGGTTTCTTTCCAAAGGTGAATGCTTCAGGCCCTGCTCACTTGAAGCACCTGTAATAACCAGGTTTCCTGTTTTCCAGGCCCACTCACAGGTTAAAATAACAAAACTGAAGTGGGTAAAGAGAATGCTCTAGGAGGGAGCAGAAAAACCACCCCCCAAAAAAAGAAGAAAAACTTAAAAAAAAAAAAATCTTTCAAGTCACAGGCCCTTTAGCATAGAGGCAAACGGGCCCTGAAATGCAAGACTGAGTCACATGGAGAAGGTTAAATGTATGTTTGCTGTTCTCTTAAAAATACGAGAGGAGGGAAAATGAGAGAGTTTTAGGGGGAGCTTTATCCAAAACCGATTACTGTGGAAGTCTACACTCACTTATGTTTGCATCAACTATGCAGGGAAATCGTTACTTACTGCAGTCGAAAGCCAAATATAAGAGTCAGTAATTTCCCGGGACACTCTGGCCTTTTCTCCCTACTGACTGTGTGAATTCCTAGATATCAGCTCTATCTTAAATGAACTCGGGTGATTGAGATCTGGCCACAGGGAATCTCGGGAAAAGAATAAATTTTTATAGGACAAATGTCATTCTTACCAACACAAGTCATCTTGGCCATATCCAAGTGATACCCATCGAAGCAATCGCAAGTGTAACCTTCCTGCACCCTCACACAGCGGCCGTTCTCACAGCCATTGAGGATGCCACATTCCTCGGCCTGCAACTCCTCGAAGCTATTCAGAAAGCCTGGAAAGGAAAGGGCCAGAGCCAAGTCAGAAAATGTCAACCCCCTACACCTCAGATGCAGCTTTTAAAAACTATATGATAATGATGGTTATGGTTCATCATACGCACGTTTCAGACACCTTACAGTTAGCATTAAATTTGTACTGAATGTATCTGCATATAACATTAAGCATACAACCGTTAAAAACACCATATATGTTGTATGGATTGAAATCTGAAATGCTGATGTTCTGAATTAAAATTACACAATTACTATGGGAAAGGCAAGTATAGTTTTTGGTCTTTGTCTTGAAACTTCCTAATTTTCTTAGTTTTCAATAGGGCAAACAAAAGAAAATACCCTTGAGCTCTGACCAAGGGCATTTGCTCTCAGAGTGCAGTGGGCCTTTGAGGCAGTGCCTTTTCAACGAGTTCTCAAGACCAGAGACAGGCCAGGCTGGCCTTGTGATGTCAAGTCTTGTTTGTTTGCTCTGGCTTTGGAAGGAGTCTGAGGAAAGGGCTCTCAGGGGATCAAAGTATAAAGGCAATAAAGGGGGACTCAAAACATCCTGATAAATGAGGAAAGTACACCATACTTGTCTTTACACAACCAAAAGCCTTTTTAAGGAAACAAAGAGGCTGTTGTTTGGCTTTTTTTTTTTTTTTTTTTTTCGTTCTGTAGTTTAGATTTGTTTAAACCGATTCAGAGTTGGAGTTCCTAGAGTGTTATTAATAGAAAAACAATTTAACCAGGCATCAAGAATGTTTAGCCCTCTTTCTAGAGAGGAAATTTGTAAATACAAATCCATGATGACCCAAACACACTGCTGAATGTTCTCTCCCTTCCCCAACCTCACCACATATTAGCTTT